>JANZXP010095679.1:0-21486 GCA_027576715.1 Erythroxylum flavicans
AGACACAATTCAATTAATAAAATAGGAGGGAGACAAAATAGGGAAAAAGTAATCTCTAGTCTTTAGATTCTTGAATTCCAATTTTTCTACACGTTGGTATTGTCTATTGCTTTGTGTTAGTCTTTTAATTTTAATTTAATTTTCTAGATTAATTGCATTAAATAATTTAGTTTCTTAAACAAAATTTTGTCTGAATTAAATGGTGTTTAGTCATCAATCCTTGTGGGATTGATATCCGCTTTCTAACTATTAGTCACGGCTCGTACACTTGCGCTTTTTGAGAGTAAAACCAGTAGATTATTTTTACCATCAACAATAACCATGTGAGAAGCTTCATGGTCGAATCCTATAGCTTAAAAAGTGTGATATTGTGTTTTATACACTTATATGATAGTGTATAAATATGAGATATATGTTTGGGCAGTAAATACATTACATTTGTATGTACAAAGGCTCGAGAGCTGTGAATCAAGGAGCTCCTACCGAGGATTGTTGAAGTAAAAGAGTGTACAACTTCTTTTGAGGTGAGTTGGGAAAAACATGTCTCTAAAATGGGACTAAGACAACTCAACACATGTATAATGACTTGTATGTAAATTTTGAACCTAGATAATACATAGTAGAATTTAATCTCAAATAGATGCTAGTATACTTATATTTTTAGTAAACAACATTGTTTTGAATAACTTTACACTTTGAGTGAAATTGATGTTTTTATTTCGTATTTTGAGGAATGATATTGTTTTCAACAAACCTATACTTGAAGTGAAAGGACAATGTTTTATTTTTTGAAACTGCATTTTTGAAAAACTTTGCACTTGGAGTGCAAAAGATGACTTTCACTGTATGAGATAATGTTTTGGAACTTACATATGCATGACCGAGTCATGTATGTGTTCTCTTTTAGCTTAAAGCCATGAAAAGGTTCCATTTTATTAGTTGGACTGATAAATAAAGGCATAGTATCTTACTTGATTTTTTGTACTTAATATTTGTATATTATTTTTTTTATGATTGGTGAGGAAACGATTGGCCAATCGTGTACTGGGCATAACAGTTTAAGTGACTCCTATACCCTTGATGCTGGTATACAAAAGTCAAGTCCTTACAAAGACACCTTTCTACAGGACTTGCGGGTGATTACACACCTAGAGTTCTGGTCACCGATGAAGTCATCATCTAGGGTCATGACGCTTTTGTCGACCGTAGTCTGGACTCACCACAGATAAAAGTTGAGCCAACATAAAGACTGGTGGGTGTGCACACTAGTTTGGCCGACTAGTGGCAACACACATAACTATTTTGGCCTATTCTGAGATTTGACTTGCTGACGAGATTTGATTTTAAGTGTGATGTTTTTCTACTCTTACGTCCTGGAACTGGAACCTACGTCACTGAAAGAGTGATTAATAGGCTAGGTCTATGTGGTTCCTAACCAGTATGGCATGAGTCATATATTAGGTCTATGTGTTTCTACGTCATGCATATTCACTTCACAGGTGGTTATGTGCATATTAGATGTATAAAGTTGTCCTTGGGTTATTTAGACCATTTTGGTCTGTACTGGGTTCTGCTTGTGATATATGTCGCTCACTGAATACACAGTGTACTCACCACCTCAGCTTTCTAACCATGCAGGTTAATTTGGTGAGCTTGAATCTCTGAGTAGTTCAGGCGGTCTTTTGACATATTCAGGGCTTTGCCACACATAGGTAGTCTCTATTTTGTACTTTTGTTGTATAGTGGCTCATGAATTTGTTGATATGTTATCTTAACTCTTGACTATCCTATGGTTTGTAAATGTTTTTAAAGATAACCAGTTAGCCTGGCATAGTCAGGTTAAGGGTATCATGAGTATTCTTAGCCCAGGGATGCAGTGCTTATCATGTGTCCAATGTAGTTCCAGGTCCGGACAAACTGGAAGAGCAATTTGATCAAGTAACGAAAAATCACGCCTTTTTTTATTAACAATCTAGATATTCAAGTGAGATAACTTTCCTGTAAATTTTGTAAGAGAAGTGTCGAAGACTCTCTGAGCAATATAGAATTACATTAATGGGAGCAATATGAGGCTATCACATTTAGAAATAGGGAAGAGCAAGAAAAACCAGTGGAAAACTAAGCTGAACCTTATCTTGTAGAAAACCAAGAGACAAGGAAATAGGATGAAGAATGTCAACCTTCCCTGTTATCCACTAGTTCTGGATATACCATGCTTAAACATCGAAAAAATTTGGGTAGATGTTAATGAAGAGAACCTCATCATTCAGATTAGTGATGATCAAGTGACATTCAACATTAATGATGCATTAAAGAATTCGGAGGAGGGCGACTCATTCAAAATAATTGATGTGCTCAAATCTTTGAAGGAACGAGAGGACAAAGAACAGATGAAAACAAACATCAAGTTTGAAGAAGCTATGGAAGTCTCTGTTCAAGAAGTTAAAGAAAAATAGGAGATGAGGGCGAATGAGGAAGAACTAAGAAGAGAACAACTCACCCTCTTATCGGGCAAACTATTGGATTCCTTCGAAGATTTAGGGAGTTTTGTCATTTCCTATTTTATTAATAGTTCGCTCGAAAAAAGGACATTACTAAGCTTAATTGGTTTTCATAATTTTGTCAATATTGTCCTTTTAATTATTTAGCAATTTGTAGCTTATTTACAGGCTACAAAACTGATGTTGGATGAAAATGGTGAAAGCAAACCGCTCATAAGTGATCCTGGCTGAGTTTCCAATGATAGAAGGTAAATCTAATGACGTTAAAAGAAGTGTTGCATGGGAAGCAACCCATGGTTTTTAAATTACCAGTTATTTCTTGATTTTAGATAGTTTGAACTCCATAGTTAGGTTTTTCTATTTCCAAATAAATATTGGAAGAGTAGGCTATTAATTTTTGATAAAGATTACTAGTAAGGAAAGCATAATGAGGTGATAATGCTAAAAAGAAGCTAGGAAAGGATCTCAAGGGGTATGTATAAAGACAACAGACGAAAAAAATCATAAATTGGTGAAATTATTGCAGGCCACGATCATGGCCTGTGGCAGTGTAAACCTATCCACGTGATTTCTAGCTGAAATTTTTACCATTTTATCCTTCCTTGACCTTTATATTCATTTCCTACTTCACTTTTTCACTCACTTTCATTTTAACTTTACCTCTCCATGTTTAGAACCTCCAAATGCTCTCATTTTTCTCTATCTAACTTCCACCTTCTTATAATCCATTTGTCACGCATTAAGTAGTCAGCAAAGTGTAACCAATCATTAGGAAGAAATCAATTTTGAGGCTAAGGGAGAAGGAACAGGGTGTCATATTTTATAGCACCTTTCACAATCTACACAGTGGAGGAAGGTATTTGATTACAATCCCTTAATGTTAAATAGATAGTAATCCCAAAATATTTTGATTTGATATGCTTGATAGGATAGAATTGCGAGATAAGAATTCAGTGGAGTAAGTTTATACACTTCTAGTATCCTATCTACCAGGAGCTCACCCTTGAATTCTTCACTTCCCTTTATTTCAAACCTAGTAACCCTAAAGAAATGTGGTTTAGGTTGGAGGGACAACCTTATGAGTTGAACATTGAAATCATGTATGATATTTGCGTTTTCCCGAATCTTCGATTGTCAATTAGCATGATGATTTTTATGCTTCTCACTATCGAAATGAGTTCATTGGGCTGGAGCGGTTTGAATTTAAGAATACCCATAAAAACATTATACAAACCCATGAACTCTTGTTGTTACATAAATTCAGGTGTCAAATAGTTTTTGACAAATCAGAAACCAGTAAGTACTCAACGAAGAAACTTTTTCTGTTATGGTGTATGGATTACAACATCTCAGTGTGCACCTCTAAACATATGCTGAATGTTATTGTTGCGACTCTACGTAAGAGGAGCAACAATTTGTGTACGGGTTACTTGATTTTCTCCATTGCTGAGTACTATGATGTGGATTGTAATGGACTAATCGTCAACCTTCTTGATTTTCTAAATCACCCTTAATTGTGGCGTGTTGAAGTCCTAAAGTCCCATAACATATAACTTCGGTATATTAGCCAAAAGACTTATATGAAGATTAGGGCCAGTCAGGCGAGTTCTAGCACAGCATCACCTCAACAAGAAAAAGAGGACTCTACTAGCGAGAAGTCTGAAAAGGAAGAAGACACAGAAGAACTTGGTTGGAAGAAAGTGCTTGATACACTCTCCACCAACACCAAAGCAATTACTAAAACACTTGTGGAGAACTCTACATGGATGAAGGAGATAGCACACACAAGACATCAGAGTCAGGATATATATCAGATTCATCGATACTTCGAGGCTTAAGGCATACAACTGCCACATCCGACACCATCCCCTTCTTCATCATCATAAGGTTTTGTTTCTAGCCCTTTTTATTTTAACTTTAGCTTTTCTTTTGTTCTATTTTATGTTATTTCTTTCCATATGTGTTTGTTTGTCCCCTTCCCAAATTGAGGACAATGTGTTGTTCAAGTGTGGGGAGGGTTGTGTGTTTTGTTTTGAGTGTGAATTTTGCATATTTTTATGTTAGTGTGTTTAGGTTACATATTGTGAATTGTGTAATGTGTCGATGGCTTAGATGGATTGAATTTAATTTTAATTTTGAACATAATCTATTAGGTTGTGAAGAGACATTAGCTTGCAAAATTAGTGATCTAGATTCTTTCGCTAAAATATGTAAGTTAATTAGGATTTAGTGTTAGTTTATCACCCTATAAGTTGTCACATTCATTCATAATTTTAGGTCTTTTGACTAAGTATCTTAGCTAGTACTTTTTCATGAAAACAAGTAGCTAACGCAACAAAGTAGGCATTAAACTAAAAAAATGTGTGTTTGTAAAATTTAAATAAATAACTATTCCGCTGGCCATCAGGTTACGAATAGAGCTAGTAGCAAGTTGAGAACATAATGTAGCCGAGTAACCAGATCGACACATATTACAAATGTGTGCCTTCGAGTCAAAAGTCTATAATGACGTTCCAACCAAGCAACTTAACAAAAACATGACTTAGTCGAGTAACTGGATCGACATTCATCACCAATGTTTACTTTCATGTAAAAAGACTAGGTACATGTCTAAAAAAAAGTAACGAAAAAAATTGTGTTTTCTAATAAAAACCTACCGAACTTGTAAATTGCTTAACTTTTCATGAAAACGTATTAGTTACAAAGTTTGAAAGACTAAATAATTATTAATGCGTGTGTACAATTGAAAGGGGGTGAATAAACTTAACATTTAAGTTTTGATTAATATGTATATTTAATCCAAAGCTCCTGGACGCGAATTTTTCATGTTAATGATTTAGAACAACTTGAATGATTCTGTTTAAACTTAAATTTATTTTATGAAGTTGAAACCATTGCCTCATTGTTGCATTGTGTGTTTTATGATTTTATTTTGTTTGTTGTTTTGTTTGCTTGAGTACAAACAAACGTTTAAGAGTGGGGATGTTGATAAGTGTAACTTGCATCGTGTTTTAAGGCATAGTTTGATATGTGTTTATCCGTTAACTCAATCATTTAGTGTGTTTTTAGGTTAAAATTGTGTTAGTTTGTGATTTACTTATGTTTTCAGTATTTTAAGGGTAGTATAAGCTTTTGAGCTTAAATATTATATTTTTGAGGTACATTGATGTGTTTGCTAGTATTTTAGGGTCAATATTAAAGAATGGAGGAGTTTCGGAGACATTTGGTCCAAAACAATAACTACGATCGTGGCTTATCAGGCCACGATCATGACAGAAGCTCTAGGTTTGGCCCACGATCGTGACATGCATGCCACAATCACGATAGAAGGCTCAGATGTGAGCCACGATGGTGGCCTGCATCGGGTAGACTTACAGACACACGAACTTCATGTTTGAAAGATTTTTTGGACCTTTCAGACCTAAAAAAAACCTTAGGGTTACCCAAAACACAAAGGAGTATAAAAAGAACATAACAAGGCAGAGAAAGAGAGCTTCTGAGCAAACACCATTGAAACCCTAAAGTGAGAATACCGAGAGAGAGAAAGAGAAGAAGGGAGAGGAAGACGAAGTTGACTCAATGTGCTTCCTGGATCAAGAGGTTTTCTGACATCATTGCCTTCCATCATCTATTCCAAATTGTATTTCCTTTTCGTTTCAATTTTATTGATGTATAGAATTGAGATGGATAGTATGACAATAGGATTTGGAATATTGACGATGTTCTAAACTCTCCTTTGGGATTTTATTTTGATTTAATAATAATTTAGTTGATTATGTTATTTGGATGAATGTCGTGATTTAATTACTTTATTTGATAATTCTGTAATAAACTGAGAGGGTGAACTGAATGAAAAATGATTAAATCGGATTAATACGAGTTAGGTGATTTAATAAAAACCATAATAAATCATATTGGTAATTATACGGAGAGAGATCCCATGTGATGTTCCAATAGTTTGTTAGAGTGCTTCAAATCTAATTGGGTTTTGGATAATTTGTGAATTAAAAGATTGCAATTTTCATAATTTGATTAAGTCTTATAATTTAGGATTTAATGGTTATAACTCAAGAGAGAGTAATAAGCCCTAGCACAGCCTAGAATCGACACTCCATTGATACATAATTGACTAGGTTAGCATTAATGATAAGTAAAATCCCTTTTCTTATAAATTGGTAAATTCTTTAGGTTAATTTCTATTGTTTTTGCATATTGCTCAATTCTTAATTCCTTCGTGTTTAATTTATGATTTAAGTGGTTGAATTCAATTCTTGTGATTACTTTCCGTTGCATTGTTTATTTTGAGTTTCATATATTGTTGGCCATAAATAACATAGAATTAGATCAGTCTCCCTCCTTGTGGGATCGACACCTCTTATGCTACAATCTCGACCCCTGCACCTGCGATATTTGAGGGCTTTTAAATTTTAAAGCGTGAACGACACGATCATACATCATATGTATCAACCTAAGGTTCCTATTCTATCTAGATGTGAATTTATGATTCTTGAACTTTTATGAGTTCTACCTTACTCCTACTACTTTCCTTGAGAATAAATTCTCTCTCTAAGAGGATAACATGTCTAGATTAACATCTTTTGCTTAAAAGTATGATAAAATTGATATCTGATACTCTCTTTTGAATATGTCATAAATTTACATTTATCTTATTTAACTTGAAGCTTATAAGATGTTTACCATTTTATAAAAGTGTCATATCTCCAAATCTTTAAGTGTGAAAACTTTGGTCTACTATTAGTCTATATCTAATATGATGTTTTGTCAACTGATTTGGATTAAAAAGGTAATCAATAATTTAAAGGCATATCCAAAAGGAGATAGAAAGGACTGCATGACTCATCATAGAGCGTACCATATCTAATAGAGTATGATTTCTTTTTATAGACACTCCATTATATTGTGGAGTTCCAAGAGGAGTCCATTGTGAGAGAATCTCATTCTCTTTTAAGTAACCAAGAAAATTATGGTCCAAGTATTCACTACCTTGATATCTAGTGGCTCATTGGCACACTCTTCCTTTCCATTAAAGGGTTGTTTAGTCATCTTTCCTAACAAATAATATTCATAAGTTTCATATGATTTATTATTAAAAAGATGTAAATATCCTTCTTTATGTAACTTTGTGGTTCTAATATCGTTAATATGACCTAATATACAATGCCATAAATAAAATGGATTATGGTCACTTAACTTTTTTTCTTGGTATTTATGTTAAAGATTGACCTTTCAAGATCTAATTCATACAAATCATTTGTTAGTAATTCAGATCCATAATAGACATCTTCTTTATAAAAAAACAACTCTTATTCTTAATAATAAAGACAAATTCATTCAAATATAAATAAGAAATGGAAATGATATTTATACTTATAATTGGAACATATTAATAATTATAAAGTTCTAGTTCAAGGCCAGAAGTAAAGCTATACTACAAGTTCCTACAATTAATGTAATAAATCTTGCTCTATTTCGGACTCATAGGTCCACTTCACCTTTCCTCAATGATCTAATCCTTGTTAATATCTGAATGTTATTACAAAAATGAGAACTATATCTAGTATCTAATACCCAGTAATGTGGAATAGAAGTAGAAAGATTGATCTCAATCATTAACATACCTAAAGAAATAACTTCTGAAATCTTCTTATCTTTTATGTTAGCAAGAAAAGCTTTGCAATCCCTCTTCAAGTGTCCATTGCCTCCACCAATGTAAATATGTGCCCTTATTAATGGTCCTTATTCTTAACACCACCCTTGATTTTTCTACTTAAGCAGAAGCCTTCTATTTCTTATTTTTGTTCTTCTTAGAGCTCTTGTCATTGCTCTTGGAAGAATCTTTAACAATAATAGAATTGGACTCCTTTTTAAGTGATCCATCTTCTATCTTATGAATATGTAACATTTCATATAATGATACATCCTTTTTTATTCATATAGAAGTTCATAATGAACAACGAAAAGCTTAGAGTAAGAGACTTAAGCACCAAATCAATGATTAACTCATGGCCCATAATATAAACAAATTGGCGTAATTTTTCAATATAACTAAGCATCTTTAACATATATAGATTAATTGAAGATCTTTTTGCCATCTTGCATTGATATAATGCTCTAGAAATCTCATAACTTTACACCTTATTTTATAGACCAAACAACTTTTTAAGATGTAAAATTAAAGTTAAAGCATATATGTTTTCATGCTACTTCTAAAGCTTAGGAGACAAGCTAGCCAATATCACATATTTAGCTTATTTAGAATCATTAATATAAAGCTGATATTGCTCCCAGACTTCATTAGTTGCATCTATACTAGGCTCTAGTGGAAGTGGAGTGTCAATAACATGCAGTATCTTTTCTTGCCTAAAAACACTTCTTAAGCTTCAAAACCATTTTATGAAATTAGGTCCAGTAAGCTTATTAGCAACCAAGATTCTTGTCAGGGATAGTTCAATCATCATCTTCTTACAAAAAATAAAAGACATAAAAGAACAATTATTAGTTTATGTCATAAAATCAATAGATAAGAACTTTAATAAATATTTGATTAATCCTACTATTTTATTCAAAATAATGGCCCTCACTATTAAATCAATAAATTATCAAATAATTTCCTAATGGTCTAGCATCTTATTTAAACCTAGTTGATCATGAGTTTTCTCAACAAATCAACTAAGTTTAAATTATTTGGATAACAAATTTATTAATCACATCTTATGTAACTCCTAAATCTATTAGGTGATAACTCTTTGTCAAAATATATCCCATATATTATTCCTAATCCTGCTTTTAAATTCATATGATTATGATTTTGCTCATCCAAATCATACAAATTTAGTTAAGTAGAACTCATTAATTTAAAATAAAACATATTTAGATTAAAGGGGCCTTAAGTTTACTGAATAAGTCTTATAATAAACAAAACTTTAGTTTTATTCTTAAATAATAAAAGACAACTATCATGTTCTTAACATATACTTAATATTTATTTGAGAAATTTGTAAATTTAAAAATTTTAATCCCATAAAAAATAATATAATCTCCTTATATTAATAAATAGATGACTGCAACTGTAGCAATAATTTCACATATTGCATATATAAAACTTTACTGCAACATTTTTTAAATTTTATTGCCTTTGATTATATGTGACAAAAAATTAATATCGTTGTTGCTTTTAAATATTATTAAAGACAACTCTATAAAAATTGTTGCCCTCTATTAATTTTTAGCAACACATTTTAAACTGTTATAAACATGTCGTTGTCTAAAGCACTTTTTACGGTAGTGAATAAGAGTGGAGATATGTATAAGATTCCATATTTGTATCATATTAGTGGAGACCTTAATTCTCCAACTTAGTTAAGGTATGAAAACTTGTAGATAGAAGATTTATGAATAGAGAATATAATGAACTTGTAAGCAATGCTAAAGAGCTTGCTAAAGATATAAACATTTATGTTGCTTCAATAGTAACAAAAGGTGAAAATGTAGGAAAACATGGTCCAAATAGTAAGCTACATAAGAGTTATGAGTTAGATTTGGCACTCAAGATCCAACTGTTCGTCTATGGTAGTCAATGATAAATATGTAAGATACAATTAAGTTAAATCCTATAGAAAATTGTTAAAGCCATTAAAAGGAGGATGATGGCATATGCTTGCCCCAAGTCTCTAAACTTATAGAACAGAGGAAGTCTAGTGAAAATAGGTCCTCTAATAGAGATCTTACAATGATTAGTGATCAAGAATTCACTCCAATTGCTAGGAGGAAGTTATGTAGAGAGGCTAAGGGCTCCTATACTAAATCATCTAGAAAAATGAATTTCCTTTACTAGAATGTCAGAAGGATTAATAGCCCTTCAAAAAAATATTACTTAGAGATCATATTCAGATAATAAGACCTTTTTTGTTAGGTTTAAACTTAGTGATAAAGGTTTAGAGCAAGTATTTTCTTGAGGAATGATTGGGTGTACCCTCTCTAATCATATAGCTCATTACTAGGGACTAGGGAGAATTATGGTGATCTATGATCCTCAAAAGTTGAAAGTGATGAGCTCAATTATCACTAGCCAATTAATTCATCTAGAGTTATTTCTTTTATAGTTCAAGTTAGCTATTTGTGTTTCCTTCATCTAGTCTTCAAAACCTTCTAAAAATAATATTATATATTAAATTGCTATATATATATGTAGGGTGTTTGAGCTACTTAACTAGTAATAGGAGACTTTAATTGTGCAATTTAATATATAATATTATTTTTTACAAGGTTTTGAAGAATAGATGAAGGAAACACAAATAGTTAACTTGAACTATAAAAGAAATAACTCTAGATGAATGAATTGGCTAGTGATAATTGAGCTTATCACTTTCAACTTTTGAGGATCATAGATCACTATAATTATATATATTTGAATTACTTAACCAGTAATAGGAGACTTTAATTGTGTTCTAAGCTTAATAGAAGTTGAAGGGAATTTTTATGTTAGAAACCCATCAGATGAGCTAGCTAAGTATGCTTTAAACATTGAGCTAACTTATTTGAAAATTGAAGGCATTTTATTTAATTAGAGAAATAAACAACAAAATGTTTAGTTCCAAAGGAAAAAACTAGACAAGGTCATGGGGAACTCGAGTTGACTTTCCTATTTCCCTAATTGTAACTTTTGCTTTTCAGAACACTCACCATTCTACATCAAAAACTTAGAACTACGTATGAAACATCATTCTACTTTTAAATTCAATAAACACTTAGTTTTGGATGAAGCATTTAAGGAGGTAATAAAGAGGGGATTTGAGGTAAATGTGTATGGCACTCCTTCATTCATTCGTAAGGAAAAGCTCAAAATAATGAAACATGAACTTAAGCTACTGAATCTGACCATATTAACAAACATTAATGCCTCAGTGAAAGACTCCTTTGACAAAGTCCAAAGTGTACAATAGTGGTTATATATTTATCCCTCTAATATGATTCTTCAAAGGAGAAAGAAGATTTATTTACTCATACTAAGGTAGTGGAGGTCAAATTCTCTCTACTAAAGCAAAGATTAAGAATATAATGGCTAAGTGATAGAAATAGTAATAAAGCAATTTTTTATAAATCTATTCAGGCTATAAAGAATTATAATAGAATTGCTTCCATACGATTGGAAGATGGTACAATAGTCTTCTCCTAAAAGGATAATTTAAAGGTAGACTTTAATTACTTCACTAGTTCCTTAGATACCAAGGATGATTCAGCTTCTTCTACATCTCTCATTAACTCCTTCATTATAGACAAATTACCATAGCGTAGTTCATTATCTCTAGTTCTTCCCTTCACTAGAAGTGATGTTGAAACAAAAGCTTTTTAACATTAAAACTAATAAAACCCTAGGTTTTGATAGCATAATGGAATTTTTTTTCAAAAATTGTGGCACTTGATCAAGGACACCGTTACAAATGTTATCCTATGCTTCTTCATCCAGAGTGAGTTTAGTAAGACATTTATATTTTTATTCCAAAGATCCATAATCCTTCATCATTAGGAGATTTTAGTTTCGATAACTTCAATTGTAAGGTTAAATAATGCTATAAAACCTCTTATAAATGAATCTCATGCTGCTGATATTAAGGATAAGGATATTAATGATGTTGGTTTAGCCATGGTTGCATGCATCATATACATGCGAATGCAGCAGAAATGTTAGAATCAAAATTCCAACACCATGATAACCCAAAACCCACATAATCTAGCATGCATATATGGATATGTAAAGAACATGAAATATAAAACCTTTTTACCTTATGTTTCTCCTCCTTTCTTGCTTCTTCTCCTTGTTTGGGTTGTTGCAAACACCAAACCCTTCCTTTATTACCCAAAAACACCCAAAGAAGATGAAGAAACAATATATAAGGGTGATTTGAGCACCAAACTAGATGAGTTCTAGTCGATGCTTAATATGAAAAGATAGATCAACAATCTTATTATATGCACTTTGATTCATGTAACTGTTGCACAAATTGCAAGAATAAGACTCTTGATTTCTCTCACTCACTTTAGAACTCTTGTAGAGTCCCTATCCTCTTACTTGAGTGTGTAAGAAGTATAAAAACGTTGTGTACATAAGTAAAGAATTCACTTATTTACCTATTCGTGCCCTCTATCACGATCGTGGCCGAAGGCCCATGCCATCTGTCACGATCGAGACCTTGTTGGCCTTCAACCACGATCGTGGCCTATGATTAAGACCTGCTTAAAATTGGCCATACAAACTATATTTTTCATTCAATCTTTTATGCATATGAACTTTAGGTTTTCGGTTATTTTAGGCACTTGAATTAACTCTTAATCTAATCAAATCATGAATGGTTTCATTATGCCAATTTGTCAGAATATAAGTGGACTAACACATGAACCCTTCAATAGTTAATTATCCAACTTATGAACCTTTTTATAGAGAATTACCGTGCAATTCGTCCTTTCACTATACTATACCCAACGTGTTTTGAAGTATGGGCTATATGTCAACTCCCACTAGATTGACTATGTCACATCTTATTCAAGTGATATTAGTTCTTGTCCTAGGATCTCATTACTCTATGTGTCATTAAAGACTCACTTCATAACAAATAATTGCTCTGGCCAGAGACTCTTGAGTAATGACCCTGACAAGAGGTCGTGGGTATCATCTCCTTCTATCAGGAGTGGTGAATCCTTTATTGGCTATCCAATTACCTTTGAATACAAATAGCTGTACCCAATTACCACCCTAAGAGCGACCTCATCCTAAGGTAACAAGGAATGATGTCAAAGCACAAGATTCATATCCAAGATATCCTTGAGTACCTCAAGCCTAAGGATATTTACACCACTGCTATAATGAGATTAATCATTGACATTCGATAAATCGTCCATATGATAATCTCATAGCGGGTCATCTGATGTACTTACTACCCGTAGTAAGCATCCACATATTAACTCTAAACATCTCATAGTTATAGTTAATGAGATCCACTGTTTGATCAAATCAAGGGGTATAATATGTGCTAGTATGTCTGGATTAATAATGTCTTGTCTTATTAATCCTATGACTGGGGATTATTTAGATACTAACATAATTGCACATGATAGGAATCTCATTATCATGATCTCATCATGATTTCCTTCATGCTATATTTTGTATCATGGACTTCTTTAATTCAATTTAAGATCAATATTAATTCATATATAAACGAATATCAAAACAATGAAAAATGCCTTTCGCTTTATTAATCAAAATAAAGTTTATACAAAAGTACTAAAGATAGTTGCCTTTAGAGCACTACTCTAACAAATTGAAACTATATATCAATTAAAATATATTTATAGTAACAAGAAATTTAAATTTATTTCTTAAATCAAATGAATTTTCATTAAATTTGACATATCTTTTATTAATTTATGAGAAAATGACCTTCTTTGATTTAATATTGAATAGAACACAATATGCTAATTTAGTATTTTTGAGATAAATAAAATTTAATTTTTTATGATTAATTGGCCTTAGAAGTTAAGGTCAATATTAAATTAACCACAATAGCTAGTACAAACAAGTACGGATCAATCCTATGAAGACGGTAAGTACTAATAGTTACCCTTTTTCTAATGTCTAGCCTAAGAATTGGATTTTTAGTTTTCTAATTAAAGTAAATCCAAACAAATAAATTAAATTAAGATTAAACAAAACTCAGGATAAGTAAAATGTAGAGAAAATCCAATATCAAATAGTAATGCCTAGGTAACAAATCCCCCTAAAAATATTTGAATTATTAACCTGTTATTATGTAATCATATTATTGATTATTGGATCGTGAAAAATCCTATCTTATGTTTATAACTCGCTTGAGACTACTAACAACTAATCCATCTGTTGATTAATAGAAATCTTTCTAGTTAAAACCCCTAGAATTGCATTATTGATTTATGAATTTCGCTATTAGGTTTGACCTTAATCTAGAGGATTTATATTGGCTTATCTTTAGGTTTGCATGTAACTCCTTTTAATTATGGTAGATTTATTCATATAAGAGAATTTCTCAATCTTAATCATATGACATCACATCATGCACTAATATTCTACATATATTAGAACAAGAATAAAATGCATAATTGAATCACAATAATCAATCAATATAATTGTTTTAAATAAAAGATTAAAACCTATTGATATCATAAATTGGCGTTCATCGCACCTAGACACTAAACACGTTTAGTTACTCATGTAAAATGAAATTAATAACAAACATGTAGAAAAACTAATAGAAAATAAAGAATTCATAATTCTAAATCTCCCCTTCTTTTCTATTGACTATTCTTGCAAATTTGAATTGGATGTAGCCTTCTATTAGATATCTTTGATATCAGCTTTGTGTTTTCCTCATCCCTTGTTCAAAATCATCACCCCTCTAAATGTGTAATGTATCAAGACTGTTTAGTAATTCAGCTCTCTTCAATTTATCTCTGCTCATGTCCTTTTATAGTAAAATTTAGGATTGTTGGGACATACATGGTCACTTACACAGACATATAAGAGATTGTGTATATTAAAAAACACTTAAAATCGTGACTTTACACGTTCACAGAGACTTACACGGCCACATACATGACCGTGTATCTCCAATTTGCTTCAAAACTTTATTTTATGCCATAAATTCATCCAAGTTTGTCTCCTTTTAGTCTATGAAGGAAATTATAACCTATAAATGCACATAGAGAAAATGAAGAAATATGTTAAATATTGGTGTATACTTATAACCAAATATGCATTGATCATAATTAATATTTTCTTAAATATTCTTATTTGATCCTTATTACTATATAGGTTAATATTTCAATATGATTCTTATTAGCAATACAACTAAAGTTTTATCTAATAAATGTAAAATATTATATTTTTATTTTTATTACATTTATTCAAAATGTTAACATAAATGATCAATATTGATTGTTAAATATTTTTAATAAAAGTATTAGTTTTCAAAATCGACTACAATTTTAATTTAATTTTAGAACTTTCTTTAAGAATATAAATTAAAATTTAATTCGTATAATGCCTATAATTGTAATTCACATTTAGTATTATTTATTTCATACACAATTTATATCTGCTAATTGAAAAGAAAATAAATTCATAATTAATATTTAAACCATTAATTATGAAGTACTTGGTTTGTGAATTAACTATTGACATGCATTTTTTGTACTCGATGTGTGGCGTAGTGCTTTAAGTGTAGTTTCTTAAACGCAATATCAATATTGAGAGTGTACATAATAATTAGGAGAAATATAAAAACCTGTCTTTGATTGGCATATGACATTTAAAGCTAAAAGTTATGGGTTCTAAGAGTCAAGATATTTAAGACTCGATTCATTTTTACTTGGGTGTTCCCATCTCTATGAAAAGACCTTCTCAAGCAGACTTCAATCCCTCAAGTGAAAAAAATAAAGAAGATAATTAATAACTGGTGTAACATAATTTTATCTTATAATTGATAAATTTTGTTATTAATATATTGTATGGTTATTGGGCTTCCCATATAATGTTCCCAAAGAATCTAGTTAAAAATATTGTGGAACTTCTTATGATAAGAGGACACTACAAAAAATTTAATGGCAGAGGCTAAATATTATGATATTTGCTTACCTATGGAGGAAGGACGTTCTGGTATTAACTAGATCAGAATCACAAATAAAATCTTACTAATTAAGCGTATATGGAGAATTTTATTGGATAAACAATGAAATTGGACATGTAAAGCACTGGAAACGCTATCATTTCTTTCGGGAATTTGATTTCAGAAATTTAATCTACTCTCTTCAACAAAGGGAATTTGGTGGGGAAGCAAGATTTGCATTGTCCAGACTTAGTAAAGAAGCATGTTCATATCACCAAAACATCAATTTACTAAGCTGAGAAAGGTATATCATGAGAAAACTTAACTAATCCCTTAGTTTTTGCTTATAATTTAGTATAATTATCATTGCTATATCCTGAGAAAAGTTAATTAATCCCTTAGTTTTTGCTTATAATTTAGTATAATTATCATTGTTAATTTTTTTGCTTACTATAGAGCTTGGTAGCTCTTTGCTATCATTTTACTATAAACTTCTTACCTTTACTTAATTCAATTTTTAATTTCTCAAGAAAAAATATTCAAAACAAAAACTTTTGGGTTAATTTTAGGGTTTATGTTTAGGCATTAGGCATATTCACATTAAAGATCTAGACTCAATTTAATTTTAAAAGTCATCAATTGGGACTGCACTAATTCAAATCAAAATCCGCGTGAGTGTTTTCTAACTCATACATTTTATATAAAAACGATCATCTTAATTAACTACAGTTTACGGTAAAAAAAATGAAACAGACAATTATGAATAAACAAATAATTAACGATAGAAAAGTTAACAAAATGGTCTTACAGTCCAATGATTACATTAGTTTATTTTTATATTAATGATCTTCTTCATTTACATCAATAGTGGGGTCCCAGATTTTTAGGATTTTAAGCTCTAATTTTATTGAGTTTCATTGCAAATATTAAAAAACTAATTGAGATATAAAATGGATAAATATAACATTATGAATAATAAAGAAAGAAAATTTTATTTAATTATTGTTATATTTACGTTGCTGTTTGTTGTATGTCTTGACCCCCTCCACTGAAGTCAACAAATGTTGGCCACCAACCGTTGGAAATTGCCATGGATGCATTATTTTCTTTGTGCGCATGACATTGTTGATACTTGCGGAAATTGTGCACAAATTGAAAAATTGAGATTTAAGATTTTTTTGGACGAAGGCTTGGGATTTTAGCTATTAATAGAAGGCCCCGTTTGAGGCCGTAGTACACCATTTTCTTTCTTTCAAACCGATCTCTCGTAGCACTCGTCCTTTTGCTTTTGAATTTCTTTTGGGAATTTTCTGATTAAAAGACTTCTTGTGCTAACCTTCTGTAATTATTGTACGTTTTCCACATATTAGTAAATTTGGCTTACCCTCCGGTCGTAGACGTAAGTCACATTGACCAAACCACGTAAATTTTTGTATCCTGTCTTATTTATTTTGCTTTTTCTTTATTTTTTCGTTATTATTTTTTGGGCTATTAAATATAACCAGTATCTGATCCGGGGGCATTTTCCTTACCAAACTAGTATAAGAGCTTCTCTTGTTAGTCTAACTTACTGTATGCTTTGTGGTTACCAGTAAGGTGAATCCTCTATATCAGAAAGTAAAATAGATTTTATTGTGAGTCCAAACGGAGCCCACTGTTCTAGTTATATATGCAGGGCCCATTGCTTCAATTTTATCTTGTGGGGCCCATTGCCTCAGCTTTTTAAACGAAGTTCAATTTTACTTGTAGGCCCATGTTCTGACGGTGCCTGTGGGGCCAGCGTCCAGTGCTTTTTGTGGGCTCCACTGTCCCCAGTTTCACATATGGGGTCCACTTGTCAAAAAATAGTTGAAATATCAATTTTTAGCCACTATGATGATAACGAAGACCTCTATTGAAAAATTTGAACAAAGTATTAACTTCGATATGTGGCAGCTCAAGATACAAGCCATTTTAATATAAGATGGGTGTAAGATTGCACTTGATAGAGTGGAGAAAAAGCCAGCAGATATGACGTCAGATAAATTCACAGATCTAGATAAAAAAGGGCTAGAGCAGCCATCATATTGAATCTCTCTGATGAGGTTTTGTAGGAGATTACTGGTGAAAGCACAGCTAAAGGTATGTGGGACAAGATGAAAGCCATGTATATAAAAAAGACGGTGAAAAATCGGCTTTATTTGAAACAGAAGTTGTACATGTTGAGGATGACAAAAGGTACATTTATTCTTTCACATCTAGATAAATTTGATTCTCTTATTTTGGATTTGAAGAATGTAGATGTAAACATTAAAGATGAAGATCAAGTCATATTGTTATTATGTTCCCTTCCCCAGTCCTTTAAATATTGTCGTGATACTATGATTTATGGGAAAGAGTCAGTCTCATAAAATAGTATTAAGTCTGCATTAAAGTCAAAAGAGCATATTGATAGGGACATTACTGGGGAGACTAGTGGAAGTCAGGTAGAGGGACTATTTGTACGTGGTAGATCTGAAAATAGATATTTTGAAAGAAGTAGATTCAAAGGCAGGTAAAAATTCAGACACAAAAATAAAACTCGTAATTATTGCAAGAAAAAGGGGAACATAAAGGCTGATTGTTATAAATTGAAAAATAAGGAGAAAAATGAGAAGATTAACAAAAACATCGCCGAGACTAGTATAGTAGCAGATGAGAATGAGGGAATTATCTTTGTAGCTATAGGAGATAAAGTCAGGTCTAATAAGGAGTGGATTTTAGATTCGGATTGTTCTTACCATATGAGTCCCGACAGGAAGTGTTTTTCCACTTATAAGTCATTGGATGGTGGAATTGTTTTGATGGGTAATAATATTGCCTGTAAAGTTGTTGGCAAAGGTACAGTCCGGATCAAAATATGATGGTATCATTAGAACACTCACTGACATTAGACATATTCCTGATTTGAAGAAAAATCTCATCTCTTTAGGTACTCTCGATTCTTAATGGTGCAACTTCTCAGCTAAAGGTGGAAATTTGAAAATTTCTAAAGGTGCTTTTGTATTGATGAAAGTTTGCAGGTCTGGTAGCTTGTATGTTTTGTAGGGATCTATGGTAATAGGTGCTGCGGTAGTCTTTACAGATGGTGACATTACCAAATTGTGACACATGCATTTGAGACACATGGGTGAGAAAGGCTTAACGTTGTTAAGCAAGAGCGGCCTACTTTGTGGTCAAAGTATTGGTAAGATGGACTTTTGTGAGCATTGTATCTTTGGGAAGTAGAAACGAGTCAGGTTCAGTTCTCCAGCTTTCCACAAAACAAAAGATACTTTGGATTATATTCATTATGATCTTTGGGGCCCTCTCGTATTCTTTTTAAAAATGGTGCCCAGTATATGTTAACTTTTATTGATGATTATTCAAGGAAAGTTTGGGTGTATTTCTTAAAACATAAGAATGATATTTTCTTAACCTTTAAGCAATGTAAAATTTTGATTGAAAAGCAGATAGGGAAATATATCAAGAGGCTGCGGACAAATAATGGTTTGGAATTTTGTAGATTTGAATTCAATTAATTCTGCAAAACTGAAGGAATTGCTCAACATCACACTGTCAGAATGACTCTGTAACAAAATGGAGTCACCGAGCGCATTAACCGGACTCTTTTGGAAAGGGTTTAGTGTATGATCTCTAATGTAAGGTTGACACTTGATTTTTAGGCAGAAACCATTGCTACGACTTGCTACATCATCAACTGCTCTCCTTATACTCCTCTCGATGTCAAAATTCCCAAGAAAGTTTGGTTAGGTACTCTTACTGATTAGTCTAATTTAAGAATATTTGGGTGTCCAATATATATGCATGTAAATAAGAGAAAGTTAGAGCCTAGGGCTAAGAAATGTATTTTTCTCAGTTATGCTTCAGGGGTGAAAGGATATCGATTGTGCCTAGGGCTAAGAAATGTATTTTTCTCAGTTATGCTTCAGGCATGAAAGGATATCGATTGTGGTGTCCTGATCCTAAGTCACCTAAATTTGTAATTAGTAGAGATGTTACATTTGATGAGTCCTCTATGTTGTATCCTAGAAATGAGTTTTGTAATCTTTGTAATTTTGAAAAAGAAGATAGTACACAGAATCAGGTGGAGTTAGAGATTGGCAGTTTAGGTCCTTCATAGATGTCTTCTACACATTAGACAGATTAAGTTAATGAACCAGGTCCTGATCATGTTGAAGATGAACCAGTATAAGAAGAATATTCCATAACTAGAGACAGAACAAGAAGGGATATTAGACCATCACAGAGATATACAGATTTTATTGCCTATGCTTTATCAATGGCACAAGAAACAGGTGAGACGGTGAACCTTTCACATATACAGAGGCAGTTTCAAGTGTTGATGCAGATAAGTGGGTGGTAGCTATAAACGAAGAAATGGAATCTCAACACATGAATGGTACTTGGGTTCTGGTGAAGTCACCAAAAGGTAAGAAAATTGTTGGTTGCAAATGGGTCTTCAAAAGAAAAGAAGGTTCTTCAGGTATTGAAAATGTAGGGTACAAGGCACGTTTGGTTACAAAGGGCTACAGTAAGATAAAATGTGTTGATTTTAATGATGTTTTCTAACATGCACCACGGAAGGGTGAGTTGGATGGATGAAGTTTTGGTGGTTTTCCTTGGAGGATTGAATTTGATTATGAAGGAATTCAGATGAATAGAATTTTTCAAAAACCTAAGCTAATGGATACACAAGGCTAATCTTTACGATACCTCTTGGAAACTTATTCCATGAAATCCCGATGATCAAAATCAACGAAGAGAAAGGAACCAAATAACACGCCACAATTGAACAATTGATAAGTAGAATTAGGTTCTTGGTGAAATGAAAACAAGAGGATAGTTCCTCATCAAAGCCGACGACTACAATAATAATAATACCAAAATTTCCCTTGTTTCTAACCCTAATGAGCTTATTTATACCTAGGTCAACTAATAAAAGGTTGGGCTAAAAACACTTGGAAGCCCAAAATAAAACAAAGGTCCAAAAATAATAAAAATAAGAAAGCCATGCGCCAAAGGTCTTATCTCCATTACTTTTGGGCTTAAGTGAATTAAATAGCCCAAGTCCCATTTAATTAACACATGGTCGACTCCTACACTTTTTTAGGCTTAAGTGATGGAACATTAAAATCAGCCCAAGTTTTCATGTCTTCAAACCCCAAGTGTGCCCAATCCAAGGATTTGAGTTAAGTAAATTATTTTGGGCTGTAACCCACTAAACTCTCCTCTAATAGGCTTGGAGCTTTCCACCCTCTCTAACTAGAAGTCCACATACAAGTAAAAAGCCTCCTTAAA
Organism: Erythroxylum flavicans; assembly: GCA_027576715.1. Lineage (NCBI taxonomy): Eukaryota > Viridiplantae > Streptophyta > Magnoliopsida > Malpighiales > Erythroxylaceae > Erythroxylum > Erythroxylum flavicans. The sequence continues at coordinate 21,476 of JANZXP010095679.1, forward strand.
TCTCTTTGCCC
>JANZXP010095790.1:0-21453 GCA_027576715.1 Erythroxylum flavicans
ATGAGTCATCGTCGTTATTTGGAACATGGGCATAGATGGTGAAGAAGTAAACAGTTTAATTGCACAGTTAAGTTGGGTGAACCTCCGATGCAGTTGTCGAGTGATGACATTGTTTACCAACTGTTACATTTGGGTGACATTACCCCTGGCAAACACCCAAGTAATAGAAAGCGTAAGAGAAATGATATTGAACCGAATTTGACTAAAAAAAACATTTTTTCAGCTTGCCATATTGAAAGGAGTTACTATTGAGATACAATCTTGATGTCATGTATATTAAGAATAATGTTTATGAGGCCATTTTAGAGACTATTATAGGAATTGATGGGAAATCCAAAGATACTATTAAAGCTAGACTAGACTTGGAAGACATGAATAATAGAAAAGATTTGCATTTGAGAAGAAGAGATGATGGATCATACTTTATTCCCCCTGCCTGTTACAACATATCAAAAAGTGAGAAATAAGCATTCTGTCAGTTCCTCCAATCAGTCAAATTTCCTAATGGGTATGCATCTAATATAGGCCGTTGTGTGAATGTTAAAGAGGGAAAAGTGTCAAAGTTGAAAAGTCATGATTGTCATGTACTTTTACAACGGCTACTTCTTGTTAGAATATGTGGGTGTTTGCCGAAGGATGTGTCCCTTACTTTGGGTCAACTCAGAGAGTTTTTTAAGCAATTATGTTGCAAGACACTTAAAGTTCAACAGCTTGATAATTTGGAGATAGACATAGCATTGATTCTGTGTAAGCTTGAATTGTTATTCCCTCCATCGTTTTTTTATGTTAGTCCATTTGGCAATTCACTTACCATATAAAGTAAAACTTAGTGGACCGGTTCAATTTCGATGGATGTTTCTGATTGAAAGGTAATTCATATTAAATTGAGCAAGTTTTTCCTATGTTATTTGTTTGTAACAATTCCTAAGCTTTTAACTGTTTATGTTCAAGTTTTTATACTCTCTTAAGCATTATATACGTAATAGAGCTCGACCAGAGGGGTCTATTGCAGAGGCTTATATAACAAATGAATGCTTAACTTTTTGTTTAATGTATTTAACTGATGTGGAGACGAGATTTAATAGGCCAGAACGTAACTTTGATTTCAATGATGATGGTAGGTTGTCTATTTTCTCCCAAAAAGTTAGGTCACTTGATGCGGGTAAATATGTTGAGTTGAGTAAGGACAAATTCGAAATTGCTCATTGTTATATTTTGAACAATTGTGAGAACGTCGATACATACGTGGAGTACATATATCCCTTTTCATTCAAACAATCATATTACAATTTCTTTCATTAACTCTGAGATCTTACTGTGTTTTTTTCTAGTAGAGAGCACAAGGCTACAACTCAAAGCAAAGGGGTAGTTAATATTGAAAAAAGACATAGGCAGACGTTTGTATCATGGTTTAGAAATCATATAAGTTGTTATATTAATTACAAATTATGAAAATATGAGAATATGATGAGATCCTCATATTTATTTTCAATTTGTCATATAGATGATACGGTTACATAACCGTAACGTGCAAGAAGCGACAATAGCATTATATAGTTTGGCATCTGAGCCTTATATATGTGGGAATAAATACTCAAGTTGCATTGTTAATGGGGTGCGATATCACATAGAAGATCGAGATAGTCGTGTTAGAAGTCAAAATAGTGGAATTCTCGTTGAAGGAAGTCATGACGATGAAATCATTGACTTCTACGGTGTCATATCGAAAATTATAGAGTTGCACTACATCAACGATAAGAAGGTTGTTTTGCTTAAATACAAATGGTTTGATCTAACTGACATGAGAGTGAATGAGCATATTACTAGTATAAATGTTAGTAAGACATGGTATGATAATGATTCTTTTGTCCTTGCAACTCAAGCTAAACAAGTTTTCTACGTCAACGATACTGTGTTTGGTCGCAATTAGAAGGTTGTTCAAAAGTTTCAACAAAGAAATGTCTTTGATTTTTATGAAAGGGATATTGGTGAATTAGATGAAAATGTTGATGAAGCTATCAAGATATTGGATTGGAGATCAATAACGAAGGTATTCCAGTAGAAGATACAGATATATCATCATTTCATAGGAGAGATATCGAGCCCAACATGGTTTAACTAGATGAAGTCCAACCTCATCTTATCTTACAAACAGATGAAAACTATACTCAGGATGACTTCAATGATAATGACAACACTTTGCTAGAATATATTAGTGACGAAGAATCTCCCAATAATGTACTTAATGATGATGATTTTCTTCATCTTGATCATGATGATTGAATGTAAGTTTCATTGTTTGTATTGTTTCACATGTTAATAACATAACTATAGGTCTTATGTTGTTAATGTTGTAGTTATGTTAATTTAGGATGACTATAAGCATATTTTTAATGTTTCAGTTATGTTTTTGCGATAGTTGATGATTTTCAAAATCTTGATCATGACGATTTCTGTAAATAAATTGCTTTTGTTTATTGAAATGTTAAGAACATAATTGTCTGATGTTGTTGATGTTTTACACAGGCTCATTATAATGGCACCTGAAATAAACAAAGGAAAGAGCTTGGTGACGGCAAATGAAGTTTCTCCTACAGAACAACCAGCAATTGCATCATCAAATGAGGAAAGCCAATAACAATAACCTTTACCAACATCGTCTGGTAGTCATGAAGGATCTTCAGGTCTATTATTGATAAGAAAAAATATTTACATTTATGCTCTCATTACATATTTAGTGTGTTTTTATCATTATGTTTTTTTTTCAGGTTCCAATACTAGCCTCAGAAAACGAGGTAGAGGTAAGACAAAAGGAGCTGAGTTGCAACGGATACCAATTTGTCAGTGACGATTGACTCTATACAAGGGCGTTCAATAGATAAGATCCAAGCTTCAAAATTGGCCAGTGAGTTGGGTGTCGTCGTGAGGAATGAGTTGTCTTGCCTTCAGCAAGTCAGGCAGTTGAAGGAAGACAACTTGCTGTAAAATGTTTTGGATAAAGTTTCGGTAACGTATGCTTGTGACAAAGAGGATACGTCACAGAAAATCTCAGAATTTTTATTAATATATTTCAATTAATTTCATTATATGTATTGCAATTTTACATAAATAAAATAATAACTTATCTAATACGTGTTTTCACAGATGAAGCTCAATATCGTTTATATTGACACGCCTATGGTTTCAAACAGTGTTAGTTCATTGTTGAAACAAAGGGTGAAGGATCATAGATATCAACTTTATAAATATTATCAGTCTTTCCCTTTCGATGAAAAGGCAAGGAGACATGTTCTGGAACGGGTGACTAAAGAAAATTGGAATAAAATGTGTGATTATTGAGCTTTAGTGAAGGTTCAGGTAATTAGTTTTCTCTCCACATTTCCTTCCATTAATTATGTTTAAACATCTCATAACTACTTCTCTTAATTTAGGAAAAGTGTGTGAAAGCTAAGGCTAACAGAACAAAAAATGAAGACTCCTCATAACACCTGGTCCAAGTCATTTATTGTCATTCGACAACAATTTGTAAGTGTAACATTTTCAATTTATTATTCTGTTTTTGAATACAATAAATTCTAATTGGTTATAATTTTTTAAATTCATATTATAGAGTCAAATACAACTCCAAGGGCAAGAGTGTGATCAGATCACATTGTATAAACACACACACTATAAGGAAGTTCAAGGTTGGACATCTGAAGAGAAACAAAGTAATTATGTAAGTACAAATAAATTAATATTACAATTTATTTTTTTATGTAACAGTAAGTAATTATTTTTTAGTTAACTCGATTTTCTACTCTAAATTGTAGGACAAGATGCAGGAATTGTTGTAGACATCATTGGCTGAGGGGAATTAGCCCAATGTCGATGACATTTGCAACAATGTCCTTAGTACACAATCGGGCTATATCAATAGTCTTGGATATGGCCCGTATGGCCTTAAAGTTATTGGTACCTCTTTGTCCTGACTAGCATTGTTGACAGCACTTCAAAAGGAGAATAAGACACTGAAGACTAAGTTAGATCGTAATATTAAAGAAGTTAACAAGCTTAAAAAATTGGTTAAACAAATACTAGGTCTTGCATATGTTAGTGGTACTGACTCAGATGAAGACTCTTAGTTTGTAAATGATGTGTAAATATTTTTTATATAAAATGTGTTCCATTTTATATGTTTATTTTATTTCAATTTATTATTATTTAAAAAAATATGTCACTAACATTAATTATAAAATGAATAATATTAATATTTCAAACTTTCTTAAAAATTGTCATAAATTTAAAATAAATTTGTTTTTAACAATTATAATAAGTATTAAATTCAAAATTAAATTTTGTCACTAAATAATATTAGCTACCAAAACAAATTCGTCACAAAAAGTCTTAAAAATTGTAATAAATTTAAATTAATTCGTTTTTAACAATTATAATCATTATTAAATTCAAAATTAAATTTTATCACTAAATAATATTAGCTACCAAAAAATTTCGTCATAAAAGGTCATTAGCTACTTATACAGCACGTCGCTAAAAACGTTTCGCTACAACAACATATTAGTAGCTAAAAGTATTTTGCTACCAAAATAAAATCGTCACAAAAACCTATTAGCTACCAAAACCTAATTCATCATAAAAAGTTTTTACCTACGTTTAAGAAGTGTCTCTAAAAACGTTTCCCTACAACAAGAACTTAGTAGCTAAAACTATTCAGCTACTAAAATAAAATTGTCACTAAAAAAATTACCTACAAATAGGCTTTAGTAGGAAAAAAGTTTTATCTACAAAACATAAATGTCGCATATAACTATGTACGACGTTCTTTATTATCATCGGTTATACTTTTTATCGACGAACTATTTGTGTCAAAAACACTTTTACATGACAACTCTAGGAAAATATCGTGAATGTTATTTTGCTACGGGGATTCAGTGACGATTTGGGTGACGATATTTTTTCGTCGCACATTAGTATTTGCGACGATTTGTTATTCTTTAGCGACGTTTAATTTGTTCATTAAATGTCCTGTTTGTTGTAGTGATTTATGTGTTTGTTTAAATAAGATAGAATTTGCTTATGTGCCGCTCTACATTAATAACATTAATGATAAAATTATCTATATATTATATTTATAATAAATTAAAATTTTAGACATTCAACTTATTTAACTTATAAGTTTAGTTAACATTATTAAATTAAGTAAATACTTATATTTAAACTATAATTTATGTTTCTTTTTGGTAAGATAATCACCTTATTATGGTTATAGATGAAAAAATTGGCTCGATTCGACCTGATTTGACATAAAATCAATAGTTTGATCATATTTTGGGTCAAATTCTATAATTTTTTTAAAATTTGAATTTCAAGCTAGATATAAACTCTACAGCTCGACTGACAGGGCTATAATAACATATTATTAAGGGCATATTAGTTGTAATTTTGTACTTTTATAATATATTCTATATGTATTATATGACGTTTTTCTATTTTTAGTTCATTGTTTTACAGGTGATAATTTAAGAAGAATTTCCATATTTAAGCATAACTTTCTCCATAAATCGAGTTGATTTTATAGTCATTAAGAATCTAACATGACGGATAACAATTTTGTAAAAGGCACTAGACATAGATTCAAACTAAACAATGTCGAAAAATTGAAGTTAGTTGAAAAGACCTAATAGGTCCCAAACACACTAAAATAGACATATGCCTATCTTTCTTGAGATTCAAGAGGTTAAGAAACAATATAAAACCAACGTTGGAGTGGTATATATGACTGGTACAAGAATCGTCATATTTTTATGCAAAAAGTTACATAACAAGACTAATATCAATTGCAATTTAGTGTTAGCTGCTAATTACATACTGCTTTAAAACACAAAAAGTTCCCTAACAAAATATGTTTTGATATAAGTGCTAGTCAGTTGTTAGTTCTTGTACACAAATTTCAAAGACATAAAAAATCACAATTTTAAGCATTTTAAGACCATTTTAACAACCCTAACTATAAATATTATCATTAAGATTAGCTTAGGGAGACTTTTGGTGAGGAGTATGACAACCACCCTATGATTGTTTCAAAGTTTAGTCCTAACATGAAGGAGGGATTTGAACAAGATTGAAAAAGAATCATGATAACTCTTCTACTTTTTCTCTGTCTCTCTTATGTTTATATTGACTTGCTTTTTAAAAAAATTATATTTAGTAATTTAAACTGTAATTAGGGTTCTGGAAGTGGTTTCTGATGGATTTTTAATTATTAATACATGATGAATTATAGTTTGGTTGGATTTATTCTCTTTGATTTTAATTATTGAGTGTATGAATGACCATCATAGATTCAATCTTAAGGATGAAGGATCAAAAGGTGGAGTGTGATCTGTGCACTAAGAAAATAAACATTCTAGATCCAGAAAAAGAAATTATTTTAGACTAGGTGATAATTAAATAAATTAGTTATAATTAATAAGTTTGATCATGTTGAATTATGCAACAAAAGATGATAATTACATAATTAGATATACTTGTATGTCTTGCGAGAGGGATTGATTTTTCAAATATGATAATCATTCTTACATAATAGTCAAAATTTCACATAAGTGAACTCTGAAGTCTTAATATTTATCTTATTTATTTTTTTCTAGTTTAATTATATTGCTTTCATTAGTTTAGTAATTTTTTTATAAATTCTTATTTTATTTAGTTTAATTGTTGACTAGGATTAATAAGTATACTAATATAGTTCTCGTGGGATCGACACTCTAAAATACTCCAATTTATTTTGTGTGATATGTTCAATTAAGTTTTAATGTTGTTATATATTGTTAATTATAGTTTTTCTTTATTTTTTGATAATTGATATGAGATAGGAGATCCAAAAATAAGAACTTGGATGACTTACTCCTTATAGACCCTGGAATCGAGTGAATCTGAAAACAAAATAAAACATAAAGGAGAGAATAGATGGTTGCACATCAAGACAACATCGTCATCAATATGGAATACCAATAACTACCTCAAACTAGCATAAGGGACATTCAAATATTAGTAATAAATGCAAGCCCCTTATGTAACAAACTAAATTAGATGGCATAAAATTATAAGTTAAAGAAAATTTGTTTCCACTTGCAACTGACATTCAAGAGATCACCTAGTGAAGACACAATTACATTTATCATAGAATTCTACTCGGTGATCTAGACTCTTACATTGCGTGACCTTATAAAAGATGAGATTTTAGATAAGGTATTTTCCTTATTACAAGAGAGAGAAAGCAAGGACATGATTGATTTTGATTGAGGTAGATTCTCTTGAGGAGTACAACCAAGTGTTTTTAGGACCCTACTTCCACCCGACATATACTTGTATGTCCATTAGACGTTTGAGCATATGCCCAATAGAAACAGTGCGCTAGAGTAGTTGCATTCACTTATATCACGGCATCATAATTTAAAATGTGAATAACATGATATCTAAAACTCAATTCCTCATTTCATTTCATAAAACATAATGTACATTGTAGTATTACACTACACAATCCATATATATATACAACATCAAAACTAAAAGAGTCTACTACACTTTTACACATTCTACATGTAAGAGGAATTTTTACAAAAACTTTATCTAAATCTTCAATCTCAGCTGACCGACCTTTAAGCCATTTTCTCGAGTTTAAATGCAGTATTCTACTTCTTTTAACTAGTCTTAGAAGTTACGTCTCCTCTCTCGTACTTGAAAAGCCATGTTTCAAGTAACATTACCAGTTTACAGATAATACTACATCATCACATAAGGCACATTACTTCACTAATCATCATATTGCATAAAATACCACTTTGTTCACTTAATCCACATTTCTTATTTAGAACAATTCAAACAATTTCTTTTCAATCATTTAAAACATACATATCAAATGTATGTGCAATGCACATGTGACTCACATTTAATTGTTAAGTTGTTGTGACTGACTGCCTTTTTAATTGTCCCGTATCTATTGTGGATATCGGGCTTATTGATAACTATCCCGTATCTGTTGTGGATACCAGGCACATTTTACATAGTGAGTCTGAGGCTCTTACCACATTTTAAGCTTTAAGCTCTTTTTCACTAGCTACTCTGGTCACAAATGCCTTTATCTGATTATGCATATCATATATGAAATGCATCAAATCACATATATTTAATTGATCACATTTATTCATTTACACATTCACTTTCACATTTTTATCGGATCTGAGTCCAGCATTCAACAATTATGTTAAGTATACTTATTTCTATCAGATTCACATACAATGAGCACTTCTAATGTGATTCTCATGCATCAACGCCTCAGACTATCAATATCCGAAATTAACACATTCACGTCAATAATAATTCAATAATTGAAATTTAGGCAAAGATAGACAAATCTTAGTGAGAACATCTAGGTTACTCACAGTATACTCCAGATAGCTATTGCTTTGAAGTCTCGGTAATGTCTGGATGCTGCCGCTCTAGATAGCAATCACATTAATACTCGATCATACACATATGTATATGTGTTATGTATAATGCATGCTCAATTTGACTATTCTGGGTGTATTTCCTTAATTCACATCTTATTATCATTCAAACTTCAAACTCATATATGTCTAATTTGAACTTAGGTTTACACCTTAATTATACAAGATTATTCTAAGTTCATCACTCAATCATTCACTAAGGTTATCGTAGCATTATAAGATCACATAATATCCAATTTCTCATTCATCTTTACTTAATACACATCATTCGTTTCCTTTGAATCTCATTAGCATTCATAAGATCACTTTCATTCCCATAACATCTCTAAATCTCTAGATTTGAATACTTGATGTACAACAATCCATTCTTAAGTTATAACTTCAATTATCACCCTAAACATATCACTCATTTAATCATTTAATCCATCATCAAACTAGGTTCATTTCAAGCCTCAATTTAAGTATAAATACACCATAAGAAAGTACCTTAGCATTAGTGGATGCAAACATCACAAATAAGAGAAGAATTTATGTTCAAGGCCTTTCCCATGATTGTGGATGACTTCCCATGATCATGGGTTATGTTAATAGAACATTTCTTGCACTTCCTTGCATTCCCACTATCGTGGATGCATTCCCACGATCTTGGGTTATGCAAATCATAAAATCCTAGCCATGCTCTTCCAATTTTCTAGCTTTTTAACTCCTATAAGTTACATCCAAAACATCTTATGCTTAGTTCATCATTCTTAGCTTAATTCCTCATCATTTCCTCTTCATTCTCACCTCCATTTCAAATCAATATCATTAATAAAAAAATTATAATCTATGGTTGATCATAAACAAAAAAAAAAACTAATGTATACATACATTCATCAAATTTCTGCACACATTTAACTCCATTATAATGATCATTCTATCTCAAAAATATCTCTACAACAACTTATGAATTATTACTCATCATATACATAAAAACAAGACATCAATATTCTCATTTTTTCACCCATGTTTCAACATATATTCATCACCACTTTATGATCATTCAATCTCTAACTGTCATTATAAAAGTTTCTATTCAACAAACCGTGAAGAACAATACTTTACACTTACTTGTTTAACTCCAAGCTCTTCAAATCACCATGAAACCCTAGCTTCTCCAAAGCTTACACGTTCATCAATATTTCAAGGAGGAATAGGTTAGGTATTTAGTTACAAGACGAAGAGATAATAAGGATCTTGAAGAAATAAAGTGAAGGATGGTGAGAACTCAACATGATGAGGGTGAGAGTGAGATGGTCATGAGTGAAGAAAATGAAGAAGATGAACACGAGAGCATATGTAACGAAAATAATGGTGAAAGACCATGAGATGGTCTTTCAATTAGGTAAATATCAAGAGTGAGGTGTGTGGCAAGTGGCTTGACACTTGACACTTGTCACTTGCCACATGTCCTCCTCTTATGGTTCCTCTTTGGTTTTCTAATAACTAGTTCATTTGTCCTCCAATTTCTAAACCAATTGTCACCCAATTTTTAACGTCAATTCTTAACAATTCCTAATACCATTTGTCAATAATTTCTATTGCCATTTGTCACTTATTTATATTACCATTTATCAATTTTTCAAGCCACTCGATATTTTTTCTAGTCTAAAAATACACATAATCTCAAAAATTTTCCCAATTTTCACCAAAAATTCTAAATCAATAATTATACTCACCAAATCAATTTTCAAGAAAAAATATTAACTATTCACATCATAATCACTTAAAGATTATTTATATCCCGAAATATTTCAAATGAATTCATGAACAATCATTGTAATGTGTACAGAAAAATCAATTTCACGTATGTGTATGCTAATATTATGCATGAGCATAAAATGCATTTCCTAGTTTCTCAACAATATCTCTCATGTACAGTGTTCTAGGGTTCTAACCCTTAGCATGAGGAAAATGGGATACTACAATTCTCCTCCCTTAAGAAATATCGTCCTCAAAATTCTTACCTGATTGTTCGAATATGTGAGGATATTGTTTCCTCATGTGCTCCTCTGTTTCCCACGTAGCTTTTTCACTCGAGTGATTTTTTCAAAGGACTTTCACTAATGGAATTACTCAATTTCTCAATTGCTTCATCTAATATCCCACTATCTTTACCGGTTCCTCAATATAACTCAGATTACTCGCAACTTCAACCTTATGGGCCAGTAATACATGCATTGGATCAGACCGATATCTTCTGAGCATACTTACATGGAATACATTGTGTATCTGAGACATCTCAATCGGTAAAGCTAATTTGTACGCTATTGGTCCAGTTCTCTCAATAACCTCATAAGGACCAATATATCTAGGGCTAAGCTTACCCTTTTTACCGAACCTTATCACTCTTTGCCAAGGCGACACTCTTAGAAACACTCTATCTCCTACTTGATATTCCATATCCCTTCGGTGCTGATCCATATAACTCTTCTGTCTATCTTGAGCTGCTTTAATTCCATTACAAATCAATTTCACTTTATTCATAGTATCTTGGATTAGTTCTGGGCCTTTTACCATCCTGAGACCCTCTTCATCACAATACAGAGGTGAACGACGTTTTCTGCCATATAACGTGTAACATCCCATTATCCCATACTAAGGGATAGAACCCTATATTATTGTACATGAGGAAAAGAAATGAAAATATTAGAAAATTGCATTTCATGCTCATGTATCATTTAGCATACATACACTTTAATTTGATTATTTCACAAATTACAATGATTGTTCATGCACTCATTTGACAATTATTGATTTATAAATGTGATTATATTGAGAATTATGGATTATATGTCTTGAAAATGAAATTGGTGAGTAAAATTATTGATTTAGAATTTTTGGTGCAATTTAGTAAAATTTTGAGATTTTAAGTATTTTGAACTAGGAAAAATGCCAAGTGGTAAGATAATTAGTTTATAGTGGTAGAAATAAGTATTAAAGGATGGTAGAAATTTTGATGTTACTGAACATTGGGAGACAATTGGAGCAGAAATTGGAGATAAATAGGCTAGTTATCAATAAGGGTCCAAATGGGATCATGGGAAGGTGACAAGTGGCAGTGACAAGTGTCACTACCACTCACCACTCAATCCCAGTCGAATTTCACTAATGAAAGACAAACATTTCATTGTCTTTCAGATGTTAATTTCTACCTTCTTCTTCCTTGCTTCCCTCTTCCTCTCCTTCATGATTTTTTTCTCACCAATCTCCATTGACGTTGAACCTAGCTCTCATCTTTCACTTATTGCTTCCATTTTTATTTCATCATCATCTCGCCACTAGAAAACCTAATCCTCCTAACCTCTATAATGATGTTCGTGGGATGCATGGAAAGCTAAGGTTAAGTGTGGTTTGAAGACATTGAAGCTAAGCAAGTAAGTGTAAAGCAGTATTCTTTAAGATTTGTTTAATCAAACATGTTTTGATGATAGTTAGAAGTTAAATGATTATGAAATGGTAAGGTATGTACGCTGAAACGTAAATGAGTAACTTGGATATGATCTTGTCTTGCTTTTACATATATGATGATTGAAAATTCATAAGATGTTGTAGTGATGATTTCGAGATAGAAAGATCATCAAAATGATGTAGAGATTGTACAAAAATTTCATAAGGAGATGATATGCTTATGCTCTGTTTTTAATGCTTAATCACATGAATTTTTAGGTAATTATTATGTAGATGAACTAGATTGATCTTAAGGTTAAAGAAACGGCTAATGTGGTGTCTTGAAATGAGGTAAATTAGAATGATATGTTAGAAGTGAAATGCAGTTGAACATATGCAGAAAATTGAAGATGAATGTGTTTATGAATATGTTCTATTTTTGGTGTTGATGATCAATCACAGGTTTTGATTTGTGTATGGATGATATTGAGTTGAAATGAAGTTAAGAATGAAGAGGTTATGAACCCCTAAGTGATAAACTATGGAAATGAATTGTTTGATGTATTATGAATGAGATATATTATAGAAAGAGTTAGGATTTTATTTATGATGAGATTAAGTCGAAAATGGTGAATCAAATGAGTAGAGGTTTGAGAGTTTAATGCAATCTATTTGGTAGTTGAATTAGTATGTAATGAAGTCGCATAAATGGAAATGAATACTGGAAAATTTGATGTGAAAATGATGTTAGCCTATATGTTAAATTTGTGGAGAAAGGAAGGAAGAAAATGTAGGGCACGATTGTGGCCCTCACCCACGATCGTGGCGTAGCAAAAATATGGTTTTTTCATGATCAAGGTAGAATCCCCACGATCGTGGCTAGTCCTATAAGCTTCTGTCACGATCGTGGGAAGGACCACCACAATCGTGGGCAAACATATGGAACAAAAAGTGGTCTTTTGAGTGATGTTTGGACCAACTAATGTTGAGGTACTTCCTTATGATGCATTTAGGCTTAAATGAGACTTAGAATGAACCTAGTTGATGATGAATTAGGTGAGTAAAGTGAGTAAAGTGTATTAGGTATTAAAGAATGATTGAAAGATGATGGTAAATGATTATGAGATGTGTATTAATGAAATATACCTGGGATTGTCATTGAGCCTGCATTACACATATCACACACATATATATGTATATGATTGAGTATTCACGTGAATGTGCAAATTAGTAATGTGTAAATGTGTATGTATTGCATGATATAGAAGAGCAAATAGAGCGACCACATCCAGACATTGCTAGGATATCGAGGCAATAAGTTATTTGGAGCAACCTATGAGTGACCCAGATGGTCTCATATTGATTTATTGTTTTGTTTAAATTTTGAATTGATTATTATGTGATGTGAATATGTGGATTCCGGACATTGAAAGTTCGAGGTGTTTGATGCATGAATAATATATTGGAAGTGCACATTGTATGTGAATTTGACTAAATAAGTGATAATCAACTTAATTGTTGAATGCCAGACTAAGGTCTGATGACAAATGTGAATGTGCACGTGTAAAATTGAGCATAAGTGAATTATTAAATACATGTAATGCATTTCATTACATGAATGCATGATAACATAAAGGCAGTTGTGATTGGAGTCACCAGCGAAAAGAGATTAAAGCTCAGAATGTGGTAAGATCCTCTAGCTCACTATTTATAATGAGCTCTATATCCCCAACGGATAAGGGACAGTTATTAATGAACCCTATATCCACAATGGATACGGGACTGTGAAAAAGGCATGGGATTATAACAATATAATAATTGAATGTGAGTCTCATAAGTATTGCATATACATTTGACATGTATATTCAAATGATTGAAATGTACTGTTTGAATTGTTTTGAAGGAAAAAATGCGCAATAAGTGATTAAGGTGATATGTGATGTTATTTGATAACTGGTGAAAGATGTGCATTATATGATGACATGAACTGTATGTGTTATATGTTATGAGTGAGCCATAGATGACAGGTAGCTCACAGAGTTCACAAAACTCATCAAAATTACATTATTGACTTTTCAGGTATGAGAGAGTGGACTTAGCTTCTAATACATCTTAGAAGAGATCTAGTACTGCTTTTGGATAGAAGAAATGGATCAAAGGTCGGTTAGTTGAGACTGAAGGATTTAAATAGAATTTTGTATAGTTCCTCATTTATGTAGCATGTAGCATATTTTGTAAATAGAGCTGTAGACTCTGATAGGTCTTTGATATTGTATATAAGGATGATGTATGTAATGCTACAATGTATATTCAGTTTTATGAAATGAAATGAGGAATTTGGTTTTTAGATATCGTGATATTTATGTTTTAAATTATGATGCCATGAGATTAAGTCATGTGATTGCTCTAGTGCACTGTTTCCATTGGGCATGTCCTCAAATGTCTGATGGACGTATGGGCACAAATGCTTGATGGGAGTGGGGTGCTATATAATGCCTCATACAGAGCCATTCCTTTAATACGGTGATAATGGTTATTATATGCAAACTCCAATACACATGCTTTGAACATATCTTCAACAATCTTAATTGTCCTCTCACTCTATCTGTCTGTTTGAGGATGAAATGCAGTATTGAAGTTTAACTTCGTACCTAGAGCTGATTCTAATCTTCTCCAAAATCTCAAAGTAAATCTGGGATCCCTATCTGATATAATTGACACCAGAACTCTATGTAGTCTAACTACCTCATTCACATATCTTTGAGTCAACTGATCTAGTGTCATACTCTGTCTCACTGGTAAGAAATGGGCTAACTTTGTCAATCGGTCCATCATAACGCATTTCTATTTCGGTATAGGTAGTGACTGTAACTTACCAACCAGAGCCTGGTACTCAGCCTTAATTTGTTGGTAAGTTAAACATTTAGCTACATAGTCAGCCACTTCTTCATCCCTAGCCACCAAAAATGCTGCTTCAGCATGTTATACATCTTAGTAGTATCAGGATGTATAGCATAAGCGGTTATATGTGATTCCTTCATAATCTCTTTCCTCAAATCATCAATATCGGGTACACATAGTTTCTGCTTCAACCATAATGTCCCATCTCTCAATTCAAACTCAGAATTCAGGTTCACCTTCAACTTCTCAATAAATTTCAACATTTCAGGATCTTTACTTTGAAGTTTCTAATTCTGTTATGCAATATTGGTCTCAACTTCAATGTAGCTATCAATGCCTCATTTTGCACTAAATTCAATTCAACATTCAATGCTCTCAATTGAACTAGGCTCGATAACCTCGATATTTGCATTTGAGCTACACTTCTATTCGATTTTCTACTTAAAGCATCAACTACCACATTAGCCTTTCCCAGATGATACTCAATCGTGCAGTCATAATCTTTCAGTAATTCTATCCATCTCCTTTGTCTCATATTCAACTCTTTTTGACTCAACAGATACGTCAAACTCTTATGATCAGTATATATCTGGAATGTCTCTCCATACAGATAGTGTCTCCATATCTTTAGAGTAAAAACCACTACAGTAAGCTCTAAATCATGTACTAGAAAATTATTCTCGTGAGACCTTAATTGTCTTGATGCATATGCTATCACTTTGACATACTGCATCAGTACACAACCCAATCCTTGATGTGAAGCATCACTATACACCACATAACCTCTAGATCCAGATGGAATAGTCAACACCGATATGGTAGTTAACTGATGCTTTAGTTCCTTAAAACTTCTCTGACATTCATCATTACATCTGAAAGGCACATTCTTTCTCAGAAGTTTTGTTAAAGGGGATGAGATCAGTGAAAACCCCTCAACAAACCTCTGGTAATATCTAGCTAATCCAAGGAAACTCCAAATCTCAAACACATTCTTCAGGGCTTCCCACTTTATCACTGCCTCTATCTTCTTTGGGTCTACTTGTATGCCTTTTCCAGACATTATATGACCCAAAAACACTACTTGATCCAGCCAAAATTTACATTTATTGAATTTAGCATATAATTGCTTCTCTCTCATGATATGTAAGATTAGCCTTAAGTGCTCAGCATGTTCATCTCTGCTCTTCAAATATACCAAAATTTCATCTATGAACACAATGACAAAATGATCTAGGTAGGGTTGAAATACCTTATTCATCAAAGCCATATAAGCAGTTGGGGCATTATTTAACCCAAACGACATTACGAAAAATTCAAAATGCTTATATCTGCTCCTAAATGCACTTTTCGATACATCAGCCTCTACTATCTTCAATTGATAGTACCCAGATCTCAAATCTAACTTAGTAAACAACTGAGCTCCCTGTAATTGATTAAGTAAGTCATCAATTCTAGGCAACAGGTACTTATTCTTCATCGTTACCCAATTTAGTCGCCTATAATCGATACACAGTCTCAGAGTCCCATCTTTCTTCTTCACAAACAAAACTAGGGCTTCTTATAGTAATGAAACCCTTTTATAACAACTCTTGTAATTGAGCCTTGAGTTCCTTAAGTTCTAAAGGTGCCATCCTATATAGAGAAATAGATATAGGTGCAGCACCTGGAACTAATTTAATCATAAACTTCGTTTCCCTATCTGGGGGTAAACCAGATAATTCGACGGGAAACGCATATAGGAAATCCCTAACCATAAGAATATCCTATACTGTCTACTTAGTTCGGATATCAACTACGTGGGCCAGATAAGCCTCACATCCACCTCTGATCAATCTCAAAGCACTCATGAATGAGATCAATCTGGCTGGCATTGCTTGACTAACACCTCGAAATATAGCTCTCGGCTGGTTAGAAGATTCTAGTATTACCTCCTTAGTATAACAGTTCATGATAACCCTATAAGCAGTGAGTCAATCCATGCCTAGAATAATATCTATCTCCCTTAACTGTAATACAATCATATCTGCTTCTAACTCTACCCGATTAATTCAAACTAAACACCTTTTACAGATTCACCAATTACTATAGTACTACCTATCGGTGTACTCACCTCTAAACCATAGTTTAATAATTCCCTATCACATGTAATCTAGATGCTAGATGCGGTGCGATAAAAGAATGCGTAGATCCAAGATCTAGCAATGCAAAAGCTTCAAAAGTAAAGATATGCAACAACATCTGGGTAGTTCTGAGCCTCCTATCTAGTCATCATACAAACTCTAGCCTGAAATTACGGTTGATTGCTTCGCACCTCAGTCCTGATAATAGGACTCCCTGAACTCACTCTGCCTCTACCATAACCTCTCTGTCCAGATCCACTAGCTCAGCTCTGGTAGACAGTTGTCTCAGTCAATGCTCATCCTCTCATTCCCAACTGTACCCTGAAAACTACGAGACAGTCTCTAATCTGATAATCATAGGAACCACATCGAAGACAAGCTCTTGTTAACTTCCAACATTCTCTATTATGCTTCTTCCCACAATGTTCACAATTAGGTAGTTGTCCCGATACTATACCTATTCCACTACCAGATTGCATAAAATTGCAGCTCTGTTTGAACCCTGACTATCTTGATATAGCCCAAGGATGAAAAGATCTGTTCTGGCACTTCTAAACCTTCTGCCAGAACCAACCTGAGATTCACTAGATCTCTTCATACTAAACTCTTGTATGTATTCTACCTAACCATCTTTTAACAGTTGTTCTATTCAGATCGAGGCTGCTCTCAACTAAGAGAAACTGCTCAGATTCATAATTGCCAACCTCATCTGGATTTCCATATTCAGCCTATCTTCTAACCTCCTACACTTGTCTTCCTCCGTAGGAATCAAGGCAATAGCATACCCTATTAACTTATTAAACTTTATCTCATATTCAGCTCCTGTAAGTCTCCCTTGCTTCAAATCTAAAAACTCTTTCATTTTTCTATATAGGTAGATCTTCGACATGTATTTCTCCTTAAATACATTTAGAAAGTCTTCCCACTTTAAGCTACAAGGCCTGGTGGTACTGCCTAGAACAGTATTCCACCATTGAGATGCTAGGCCTTGTAGTAGTGAAACCGCATAGTCAAACTTCTCGTCAGACTCGCAATCCATCTGATCGAAGACTCTCGTTGTTCTCTTTGCCATCCTTCAGCCTTTACAGATTCTATACTTCTGTAAAAGTCCACAGCCCCCTGCTTTCGCAGTTTATCGTACCTCCTTTCCTTTCTCTCAGAAATTCTCGGAGATATTATTTTAGGTCAAGGTGTAGAAGACTCCCTACTAGCTCCTACAGATTCTAGGTCAGCTGATTGTCCCACTTGATCACCTATGGATGACTTATAATAAATAATAATCACAATTACTATACGAATCTCTCACTATATATCGCATCTACGTGCTTATATCTATCCCTATAGATGCCAAATCACGCTTTGATACCAAAACCTATAGCATCACATTCCCACCCGACACGTACCCGTACGTCCATTAAACGTTCGAGCACATGCCTAGTAGAAGCACTACACTAGAGCAGTCACTTTCACTTATATCATGGCATCATAATTTAAAACGCGAATAACATGATATCTAAAACTCAATTCCTCATTTCATTTCATAAAACATAATGTACATTGTAGTATTACATTAAACAATCCATATATGTATATATATACAACATCAAAACTATAAGAGTCTTCTGCTTTTTTACACATTCTACATGAAAGAGAAATTTTTACAAAAACTTTATCTAACTCTTCAGTCTCAGCTGACCAACCTTTTATCCATTTTCTTGAGTCCAAAATCAGTATTCTACTTCTTCTAACTAGTTTTAGAAGTTACGTCTCCTCTCTCTTACCTGAAAAGTCACGTTGTAATTTTAATGAGTTTTGCGAACTCAGTGAGCAAGTCATCATCGATGAGCTCACTCATATCACATAACACAACCAGTTCAAAGACAATTCACATCATCACATAAGGCTCATTACTTCACTAGTCATCATATTGCATAAAATACCACTTTGTTCACTTAATTCACATTTCTCATTTAGAATAATTCAAATAATTTCTTTTCGATCATTTAAAACATACATATCAAATGTATGTGCAATGCACATGTGACTCACATTCAATTGTTACGTTGTTGTGACTGACTGCCTTTTTAATTGTCCCGTATCTATTGTGGATACCGGGCTTATTGATAACTGTCCTATATCCGTTATGGATACCGGGCTTATTTTACATAGTGAGCCTAAGGCTTTTACTACATTCTAAGTTTTAAGCTCTTTTTGACTGGCTACTTCAGTCACAACTGCCTTTGTCTGATTATGCATATCATGTATAAAATGCATCAAATCACATATATTCAATCAGTCACATTTATGCATTTACATATTCACTTTCACATTTTCATCAGACCTAAGTCTGACATTCAACAATTATGTTGAGTACACTTATTTCTATCAAATTCACATACAATAAGTACTTCTAATGTGATTCGCATACATCAACGCCTCAAACTATCAATGTCTGGAATTAACACATTCACATCAATAATAAGTCGATAATTGAAATTTAAGCAAAGATAGACAAATCTTAGTGAGAACATCTAGGTTACTCACAGTATGCTCCAGATAGCTATTACCCTGAAATCCTGGCAATGTCTACATGTGGTCGCTCTATTTGCACTTCTATATCATGCAGCACATACACATTTACACATTACTAATTTGCATAATCACATTAATACTCGATCATACACATATGTAAATGTGTTATGTATAATGCATGCTCAATTTGACTATTTCGGGTGTATTTCCTTAATTCACATCTCATAATCATTCATACTTCAAAACTCATATATGTCTAATTTGAACTTAGGTTTACACCTCAATTATACAAGATTATTCTAAGTTCATCACTCAATCATTCAGTAAGGTTATCCTAGCATTATAAGATCACATAATATCCAATATCTCATTCATCTTGACTTAATACACGTCATTCATTTCCTTTGAATCTCATTAGCATTCATAAGATCACTTTCATTCCCATAACATCTCTAAATTTCCAGCTTTGAATACTTGATGTACAATAATCCATTCTTAAATTATAATTTCAATTATCACCCTAAACATATCACTCATTTATCAATTAATCCATCATCAAACTAGTTTCATTTCAAGCCTCAATTGAAGTCTAAATACATCATAAGAAATTACCTTAGCATTAGTAGATGCAAACATCACAAATAAGAGAAGAATTCATGTTTAAGGCCTTTCCCATGATGGGGGATGACTTCCCATGATTATGAGTTATGTTAATAGAACATTTCCTGCACTTTCTTGCATTCCCACTATCATGGATGCATTCCCACAATTGTGGGTTATGCAAATATGAAAATCCCAGCCATTCTCTTCTAATTTTCTAGATTTTTAACTCCTATAAGTCACATCCAAAACATCTTATGCTTAGTTCATCATTCCTAGCTTAATTCCTCATCATTTCCTCTTTATTCTCACCTTCATTTGAACTCAATATCATTCATAAAAAAATCATATTTTATGGTTGATTATAAACACAAAATAGAACATCGATGTATACATACATTCATCAAATTTCTATATACATTCAACTCCATTATAATTATCATTTTATCTCAAAAACATCTCTACAACAACTCTACAACAACTTATGAATTATTACTCATCATATACATAAAAACAAGACATCAATATTCTCATTTCTTTACCCACGTTTCAACATATATTCATCACCATTTTATGATCATTCAATCACTATCTATCATAATAAAAGTTGTTATTCAATAAACCATGAAGAACAATGTTCATCAATCTTTTAAGGAGGAATAGGTTAGGTATTTAGTTACAAGATGGAGAGATAATAAGGATCTTAAAGCAACAAAGTGAAGGATAGCAAGAACTCAACGTGATGAGGGTAAGAGTGAGATGGTCGTGAGTGAAGAAAATGAAGAGGATGAAGAAGAGAGCATATGTAATGAAAATAATAGTCACTTAGATAAATATCAAGAGTGAGGTGTGTGGCAAGTGGCTTGACACTTGTCACTTGCCACATGTCCTCCTCTTATGGTCCCTCCTTGATTTTTAATAACTAGTCTATTTGTCCTCCAATTTCTAAACCAATTGTCACCCAATTTTTAATGTCAATTCTCAGTAATTCCTAGTACCATTTGCTAATAATTTCTATTGCCATTTTCACTTATTTATATTACCATTTATCAATTTTTCATACCACTCTACATTTTTCCTAGTCCAAAAATACCCATAATCTTAGAAATTTTCCCAAATTTTACCAAAAATTCTAAATCAATAGTTATACTCACCAAATTAGTTTTTAAGACAAAATATTTACTATTCACATCATAATCATTTAAAAATCATTTATATCCTGAAATATGTCAAATGAGTGCATGAATAGTCATTGTAATGTGTACATAAAATTCAATTTCACGTATGTGTATGCTAATATTATGCATGAGCATGAAATGCATTTCCTAATTTCTCAATAATATCTCTCATGTACAGTATTCTAG
>JANZXP010095818.1:0-21443 GCA_027576715.1 Erythroxylum flavicans
GTTATGTGACTGGGTGAGCCATCGATGATGGTCACTCATTGAGTTCGCAAAACTCACCCAAAATTTGCAAATATTTTCCAGTGCTCAGAGGAATACCCCGCTAGGCAAAAGGGAGTATACCTATTGCATGTAAGTGAGAGATAGAGGTCGGGATCAATTCGCGTCTGCATTGTATTTCTTTATTTCATACTGAATTATATATTCTGCAAATTTTTATATCATTTGTAATTGAATATTGTGGTATGTAATAACTTTTGGAATTGGAAATGTTTTGTATTTGTAATAGGCCCAAATGGCTATTGAAATTCTGATGTTTGTATTGCTATGATTGAAAATGTTTATAAATTAAAAGTAGGCCCGATTTGGTTACTGATTTCTGTATACTATGTTGTGGTTTCAAAAAAAATTTCTACCGATTTTGAATAATGAGTGCTCTAGTATGCCACCCTCGCAGGGCTCAGACTCGGATATCACACAGAATGTTGGGGACAGGTCTTGAGAGGGTGGGGTGTTCCAAGAGTGGTTAATTTTATTATGTTATTATAATAAGCAATAGTATCATTACTTTGTCATATTTATATTGACAATAACCTTTGTAATAAAAAGTTAATGATCAAGTGATAACAAAATTTCTTGTGATAAAAATTACGAATAGTAGTAACCGTATTTATAGTTCCATTTTTATGATAATATTAAGTAGACACTAATTAATTGAATTTTTATGGACAAAAGTTTTTGTCACAAAAAGTAAAATATTGTGTCACAGTAAATCGTTTCGTCACAGTAAGAGAAAAATATTAGTAACCAAACTATGTTTTGTGAAAACAAATAAAAATATTAATGATCAACATATGTTTTGTCACAATTACAATTCATTCCTGCCAAAATTACTTTGACGCCAAATTGCACATGCTGTTAGTGACAGAACTTAGTGATAAAAGAAAATTTGACATTATTATCGTGTTAATAGTGACAATTTAATTGTAAAAGATACTAAATTGTCGCAACTACCATTGTATTAATGACGAAAAAATCATCACAGTTAATCTAAACAATAGTGCTAATCAATTGTTTAGTCACAAAAAATCTGATATCTGTGACGAAATGATAGTTATTCATAAAAGATTTGTGATTAAATGTGTTAGCTCTTATAGTGAGATGTGCCAACCTAGAAAATGGAGATAAACTATTAGAAACATACTTGGTAATTATTTGAACTTAGAAAAATTGATAGAAAACACATTGCTTATAATACTATTTTGTTGAATCAGTATAGCATTATCATCAACAAAATTCGCATCACTTATTTATAGTTGTAATGAAAATAACTTTGTTAGTTATTAAAGCCAATAATAAGTAATATAAAACTGAAAACTAATATACTTGTGAAGTTTCCTCTGTTCTAAGCTTATTAACATAATGATAAACATTATTACTGTATGTTTATAAAATTGTATTTATATGATTAACGTAAGGTGTACGCACTGTAAAGAAGGCTCAGCATGTTGAGTTTGAGGTGTTATTATTGCATTTTTTAGAGTTATGACCTCGAAGACCACATTTTTGGCATTTATGCACTTGCCCCTTCTGAGTTAATTTGCTTGGATTTTTCATTTTCTTAGGCTCATCTTGCTTTTTTTTTTTTACAATTATAGGTTGATCGGGTATAACTCTTTTAGGTGAATGATGTATGAACTCTGCATCATTTGAGAAAATTCACCTCTAATTTGTTGTAACATATGTTCCTATAAACTCATAAATTGACCCTTTCGATAGCAAGAATTAACAAATGTCTCAATCCTTTCTCTTGAGGGATGGATTGCACTAATTACATGCTCGTATGGGTATTCATATAGGTCTTATGCTCAATAATTACATGTTTGTTATCTACTGATTCTGAAAATATGCTTCCTATCACCCTTTGAAACTTTATAAGCACCATCTCCATTCCATACAATTCTTCACTGCATTGCTTCTTTCTTGTTCCTCTCTAACTTTGTCATTATATTTGGTGCAATATCTGACTTCCACTCAACTACAAAATGTCTCCTCTCAGCATACCTTCTTATAACCATTATTCTAATTGTCTCAAGCATTCTAATCACTAACCTATCTCTTGCTGGTAAAGGTTTCATTCATGTTGTTGTCAATAATTAGACATTTACTTTTAAAGGATCGATAACGTTTGTCCTACCTCTCTTTAGGATCTTTAAATAACGCTATAGTACATCTATAGCTTATTTTTTCAAGCCTCTTCAGTTGCTCGTTGAAATCTTCAACATAAGATGACCAAGCGCAATTCCAAAACTACTTTTAAAGGTGTTTTCCCTTCCAATTTCCATGCCAACTATTATATGTCTGGCACACATTCGGTGATCTACATTCAGTAAAGTTTCCTCAACAACCCTAACTAATCCTTATAAAAAGTTAAAAAAGATATTACTTAATATTTCATATAATGATTTTAATTGTAAATACATTAACATACCTTCTACATATCAGATATAATTGTAATTCCTTCACCATCTTCCAATTCCAGATCAGATGATAACAAATTTATAAACCAAGTCTATGAATGTGTGTTTTCCACCTCTATAATTGCCCAGGCCAATGGAAACATTCCTCTATCACCATCCCTACCAACTGCGATTAACAATTGGCTTTGGAATTATGTTTTTAGGAAGCATCAATCAATCTCAGAAATTGGTCTTAAATGATTCCACGCTCTTTTGATAGCATTAAAATAAATATACAATCTTTTAAATTGCAAGAAAATATAAAGAAGTATTAATATACTACATAACATAATGAAGTATGAATACATTGTATAACATAACATACCTGTAGCAATGAACTCTCTTGATTTCTCATTAATTGTAACTCAATTGTTAATCGAGGATTGCTTCTCTTCGACTCATATACATAGCCTTGCAACTTCACATATTCAACAATAGAATTTGTTGCTCTCTCTTTTCCTCAATCTTTTATTTGCTCTTCTACAAATGCTTGCTCTTATACACATGCTTGAATTAACAAAAATATTAAGCTTCTCTTTGCATTCTTCCACCATACTAGGCTTTTATAACATCTTATCCTTGAAGTGTCTCACCAAGAATTTGTCAGAAACTAATTTTGATTTGTTTGTTGTAAAAATAGTGTGATTAGGGTTATAAGTTTTAACCCTAAAATATCTCTCATTCTTATTATATCTAGCATAGAAAATCCATAGGCATCCAACAATACACATATACCTAATTTAATAACTCTCATACTATTTTAACCTAACATTATATCAGGTATGTACTGTATAATCGACAACAGTATCTTTAAATTCTTTCACAGTCCTATATTCCATTCCCAGCCTTCATTTATATGCAACTTCTGTAGGATTATACGTAACATTTCAACTGGATGATGGTCATTTGAAATGTCTATATAGAAGTTTGATTGAAATTATGCACTATGTTCCTCCAAATTCTCATCCATTTGTGCATCCTGTTCCTTTAAATTTTCATTCACATGTGAACCTTATTCCTCCAAATTGTCATCTATTTGTACAGCCTATTCCTCCAAATTCTCATTTATTTGTGCAACCTATTCCTCCAAATTCTCATCCATTTATGCACCCTGTCCCTCCACATTCTTATCCATGTTAACACCCTGTTCATCATCATCAAGAGCATGGATAGTTATTTGTACATAATGAGTTACATATATATCAATAATCCCATGTATTTGCATGAGGTTTGCTAGCCTAATACAACTTTTATTTGAGTCTATAGCTCTCTGTGGCTTCTTAAAGTTTAAACCAGGTTCTCTATTATATGCCTTATCAATTTTAGCATACCGTAACTCTATTCCCATCTCACATACTTGTCTATTACTAACATAGTTAACATCAACATTGTCAAATGTAGAAATATCCCTACCAACATATCTGAATTCAAGCTCCAACATGAAATTTTCACCATGAAAAAAACCTTATTCTTTCATTTTAAGCCATAAAACCTATATATATAAGCATACATTTAAGTTAAAATAAAAATGTAATGCCATGATATTACATTCTAAAAACTAAGCAACCATTATTAAGTGATACATCTAACTAAAAGTTAAAGCTAACATGAATGTGTTCTAAGATAACGGTGACTAGAGCAAAATGAATGGCGAATACAATTTTTATTATATGCTTTATATATTTTTTATTATATGCATTGTACATATTTTGCTACATGTTCTGTATATGTTCTATTTTATACTTTGTTACATGCATTGGTCCGTTTGGAACCACCATTCATACTTTTTTACATGTATTGGTATTATTGTTACCAACTTTTTACAAAATTTATTACATGCTTTATAGAATGAAAGATAATACAAAAGTAAGCATTAGTTTATTCAATGGTGTGCATTTCATATAAGCACAACAACAAAACTATTTTTTACCTATGTTTTATTTGCCACGATTTGCAAATCATAGCTAAAAGTTAGCTTTTGTGGCAGTTTAGCATTCATCATCAAAAGTAAAGTTTTTGTGATGTTTTATGATATTGTCACAAAATTAAGGTATTTAGCAATGGTTTAGAAGTTTCATCACGAAATGTTTCGGCATTCGTGACGATTCTAGTAATCGTTGCAAAGAGTCGTACTTTTTATGACGACTTATTAAAATTTTTGGTCAAAATTGATGTTAAAGATTTTAAGGTCCCTATGTTTTACTATATTGTCACTAAAGGTAGACATTTTGTGACGATTTAATAATGTTCAATTTTTTTGCTACGTTCTCTGTTTTTCATTGCAAAATCTTCGACTTTTGGCGACAAATTATTTAAATTGTTGCCAAAAGTTGATATTAAATATTTTATATCTTATTTATTTCTTAAGGGAATTTCGATGAATTATAATTGACATTTTTATGTTTTTTCATATTTTTTTCATTTACCTTCTTTATAAATTTGTTTAAATAGCTAATTCATTCAAAACCATTTGAATTTGTTTAAATGTATGGATTTATACACAAATGATTCTTTAATGATGCCTATTGTGCCTAGTGCTACAACTTCGTTCATACAAAAATTTCAAGAAAATAGAATAGAGCATCTAAAAATTGTAAAATGTTTTCAAAGTTTACAGCATATTGTTGAAAAACACATGGTAGGTAATTTAAAATTTAAAAATTAGTAAATATTTTTTGGACATAAAAAGATAATCATACCTAAAATTTTAATGATAATAAGATCAACATATCATAAATTTAAGTTGATTAATATTCTTAATCATTAATATTTATTAATAATAAAATAATAATATGTGTAAATATTGAAATATGGTAAGCAATATAATAAAATGATATATGGTAAGTACTACAAGATGTTAATTAAAAGTTTATCAATTCTTACAGAAAATAATAAATAAACTTTCATGCTTAATATTCCATTGAAAAGGAAAATAAATAATTATTTTTTATTCTAAGTGACATTAGACTCGATCTAAAAGGTAAAGGGGTTCCTAATGTCTAGATTCCTAAGAAAGTTCCTTGCACTTTCTAAGCCATCAATTGAAATAGTTAAAGATCTTTCCTCAAAGTCTGGTTTATTGACACCCTCTTCCAACATCTTCTTTGCTTTAACTAAATTTGTAGAAGATACAGTCAACGATTTCCCCAATGCAGTATGAATGACAGTATTAGATGAGCTGTACATACTGTACATTTCACTTAATAAGAAAACAGTATAAAACAATCAAAGCTAGATCAAAAGGTAATGCGACCCTAATTTGAAGATATGCATACCCGACTGATAAACTCCATCATCGTCACATCGAACAGACATAGTTTTTACAATCGACCAATGTTCCAAAATAACCAATTTTTAAAATCCTATTGAGAACATTAGGACATCGCCACTGCCTTCATTTCCATTTATGTTCTCTTGAAGATTCGAGGAAGCTTAACCCAACATATAGTATATACAATAAGACGTTCATATAACAGCTTCCTAGCAGAAAATGAGATATAGATAATAAAGAAAGAGAGGTAGTTTGGATGATACTAAAAACCTTAAAGAAGAAGATCAACTATGGAAGGTAAACAGTGATTAGTGTTTGATGAGAAGATTTGTTTTGCATTGATTTGTTCTTCATTATGGAGAAATTTTCCACATTCCTCCCAGTGGAGCTCATTTCCACGATCAAAAACTAGTCAACATGTCGACATTTTGCGATGAATTAATGTTAATAGTTTTATTATGAGAAGTCAATAGAAGACTTCTTATTTGAATGTTCTAAAATTTTAGCAATGTTAATTTTGTGATCTATCAAGTGAGACTATGTTTAATGATAAGGTTGAGAATGTTAAGTGTGAATGTACTATGTTTAGGGGATCCATAAACATCCCTTGAAGCTCTAAAATATGATTGCATCTATGTACATAAACATCCCTTGTAGAATCCTCTAATATAAATAGATGTGTAATTGTGATTACCTATATATGTTTTGATGGCTTACTAGTATTTATGGTTTTGACCATTTGACTTTTAATTGTTATGTGCAATTACAACCTCATGAATGTTACAATGATTAACAAGTTGTCTATTCACATCGATACCTCACAAGGTCATCTTATTAACAAGATCCATTCGGAAAAATTCTTTAGTGAGTTAGGGGTAATTGCCAAGACTAAATTGCCTTGCTTTTAACATGCCAAACAGTTGAAGAAACACAAATTGCTACAAAATGCTTTGGACAAAGTATTAGTAATTTTTCAATTTATTTAATTATATGCATCTTTTTACTTATTTAAAGATTAATTTTGCTTTTATTTGTTGTTCACAGATGAAGCTCGATATCGTCGATATCAACAACCCTGAAGTTTGAAGTTGTAAGACTTCACTGTTGAAACAAAGGGTCAAGAATCATCATTATCGACTACATAAATACTATAAATCTTTTCCTTCTAATGATGAGGCAAGGAGACATTTTTCTAAATGGATGTCTCCAAAAAATTGGAGCCAAATGTGTGATTATTGGACTTATGCCAAAATTAAGGTTTGACTTCTTTCTCTTCACATTTGCTTCCGTTAACCTTGTTACATAATTTAATGACTATTTCTTTTCTTTATTTATGAAAAGTGTGGGAATGCTAAGGCTAACTAAGGAAAATTGAAAACTCCTAATAACCAAGGCTCCAAATCATTTGTTGCCAAACGAAACGAATATGTAAGTTATTTGTTTAGAAGTTAAAATTATATTAGTAAATATAATATTGTTTATTGTGTTTTGAATTATTATTTTTTTCATAAAATAGAATGAGAAGAAACTACATAGACAAAATTGTGATAGGATCACACCATACAAACTTACTTACTATAAGGAAGGTCAAAGGTTGATGTCAAAAGAAGCACAAAATAACTGGGAAAGTATAAAAATTTGTTTAAATTTTAAGTCTATTTATTTATGTAGTACTGACTAATAATATTTAAATTGAATATTGATTTTGTTTTTTAAAATTTTAGAATAAGATGTAAGAGTTGTTGCAAAGATCATTGTCTAATGGAAATGAGCCAAATGTAGATGAGATTTGCAACAATGTGCTTGGTACAAGATCTGGCTACATCAAAGGTCTTGGGTTTGGCTATAAGTCAAATGCTTCATCCTTATCGAGACTAGCATATGTTGATCATCTTGAACAGGAGAAACAATTGCTTAAGGATAAATTAGATTGTAATGAACAAAAGTTAGAACGTAATGAATGAAAGTTGGTCAAGCATAAAAAGATTGTTAAACAAATACTTGCCCCGAATTATGTAAGTAGTAGTTATGATGAAAGCAATTCTTAGTTTGTACATAACTATTTTTTTAATGTTTGTATTTAACATTTAATTATATTTTATTGTTTATATAAAATGCTTCTAATTTCTAATTATTTCAATTATATTTTTGTATAATAAATTATAAAAAATCTAAATATTACATAAAATAACACGGATTCAAAATGTCACCAATAATTATAATTAACATGACAAAATTTTTAGTAATAATGTTTATTAAAAAATTAAAAACATAGCTAAAAAGATTTGCTTACGTTTTTAAAATCGTCTTAAAATTTTTTTAGCTACGTATTAAAAAAGTTGCCAATAAATTTTAAACGTAGCTAAAATTTTTTCGCTACGTCTGCTATATCGTCGCCAATAATTTTTGGTGATGATTAAAAATTTGTCGCTAAATATTATTGGCTATGTTAATAGTAACGTAGCTAACAACATTTAGCCACGAAAATTAAGCGTGCCAAAATATCATTGGCGATGATTTTCTATGTCGTCGTGACTCTCTTTTCCCTACGTGTGTAGCTTATAGAAAAAATAATTGGTGATGATCTGTTAAAAACATCACCTATAGTATTTTGCTATTAGGATTTTGCGACGATTTAATATCATCTATAAATATTATCAGCGATGAATGAAAGGTTTTTAGCGACGAAATTCTTTTGTAGTGAAGGAGGCATTTTTGCTTTAACCAATATAGTAATAAGAAGTGCTTCAATGATCTTAACTTACCAAAAAGTTATACATACTTCACAGTATAATTAAAAGAATCTTCTACACAACCCTTAATTTGAGTATATTTCAGTTGTCACTATCTCAAATTGAGTATTTCATCAACAACATGAAACATTTCCAAGCTTCACCAATATTAAAATTTAAGTTAATCTTATATATATCAACAAAGTTATACATACAAGGATCTATATTTTATTCAAAAGACAACATTGAACTCCTCAGTCATCGTTTGATGCCATACCGGGTGTTTGAGGGCCAATTTAAATAAGGTTAGTTCAATATCAAATGGAATAGGGGTGGTAAGAAGGTTAAAAGTGATGTTGATGTGTAGGAAGAGTGTTAAAATGGTGGGTCATAGATGAAATTAAATGAAAATGAGGGAGCATAATTATGTAAATGTGACATTGATGGACCATCATGTGGTGAATTTTCCAAATAAAAATTGAGCAAGGTATTATGGTCAAAACTCATAATGTAAGATAAGGGGGATGTTATGAAAAACTTATAAAAAGAAGAAGGTAAAAAATATATAGATAGTTTATTAAGGATTGTGAGATTATCATCATTAGTGTTGATTTTTGTATAAGTAAATGAATGAGAGAATCAATTGTAGGAGAAACTATAGGTGTTAGTGCAAGAAATGATTGAAAAATGAAAATTGTTTTTAACAAATTTTATATGTCATTATATATATAAACTACTTGTGGGATGGTCTAATTAAAGGTAGGTATAATGAGTAAGTTTATAACCTACAAAGACATATGGTTAAGCTTCGTTTAGAGTTTATATGATGTATAAGGATGGAGCCATAGGTAGCAAAGATAGTTAAATGTCTTTATAGTATTGTAATTTGATGAAACATTGAATAGACAAAAGAAAGTGGCTGGTTATGGTCAAAGGATGATGACATGTGATTAATGAGATAAAAGGTGGTTGGAAATGCCAAAGATTAGTATCGTAGATGCGTGGTGAAAGAAAGTTAAGGCAGAGTTCATGATGTTTTCTTGATGAAATATACAAAATTGACAAAATTACAAGAATAATTGAATAAAGTGATAAAGGATGAACCCTAATCTATCTTTGGGGTTTCTAGTTAGGATTGAAGTGAGTTTGAAAGAAAAAACAATTTCCAATCGTTATACTTCTTAATTCATTTTAATACAATAAAATTAACAATATAGATATGTCCCATGTGTAGTCAAAAGTTACAATGCCCATGTGCAGACCACAAGAAGAAAGTAGCTAAAACACATGACACAATCAAACAAAGTAGAAACAATTAACTCAAGACTGGACCACATTCAGGACCATACTAGAGGCAACCCGATATGAAAAAAAATCTAAAATCTAACAAACAACAATAATAAAATAACAGACAACAACAATAAATGCATGTGTAGCCTATAGGAAGGAAACATCTAAAACATATGCAAGAATCTAGCAGACAGCAAGAATAAAATCTAACAAACCTTAGTAAACTCAACACACTATCAAGTTGAAGATGGTGATGACTTCGATTGATGATTTCGAATGACTATGTAGCATCATTACTGATAACTAGTTTAGACCTTCGCCAATGAACAATAATTTCTGTCGTTGGCTGATTGTAAATGGTAGTGAAGGAGGGGAACAATAGATGAATATTTAGAGATTTTAACTATGATAGGATTTTTTCTTAATATTGAAAACACTATCGTATTAGGGATTAGTTAACTTAATTTGTTTTTTAGTTCATCTAATTATTAGGTTAAATCTTGTTAGGGTTAACTAAACTGTTAAATTTAAGAAAACAATTAGTTATGCTAACTAGTGAAGTTAATCAACATTAGGATTAATTAAAAAGGTAGGTCTCACATATATAAAATAAATAAGATTTTAATTTTTTTTAAACAAGCAGGTCCCACATTGCCACCTGCAAATGAAATTAAAAAATAATTAGAAGTGTCAGGTCAACACTAACCTGACATATAACTGATGGCATCATCAAGCTATCAGTTATTTTGTTATAATGTGGTTAATTTTTAACGTTTTTTAAACGTTAGCTTCTTAAGTGTTCTCTCTAGAATGTTAGGGTTAAACTTGTCGATTGGTGTAAAACTCATGGTCAAAATTGATCTTTTGCCACTAAAAGAAAGATAATCGTCTAAGGATCAAATCTATTTTAAAAATGAAAAGATTGAACATGAACCTATGTAATGGCTTTAGGCTCTAAATTTTTAACCTATTAAATAAGCTTTCCTCTTTTCTTTTAACAAATAAGCAATGTTTTAAAAACTGGGTTGGACATGAAACTGATAAGACAAAAGGTTTAAAATTTAAAAGGTTTCATCGATATTAAACCGTCATTAAACCTGAAAAAGATTGAATAAAATTAAAGAATTTGAAATATGATTGATAGAGATTATCCTTACCTATCGAAGAATTGGAAGTTTAATTAAAAAAGAGATTGTTAAATAAAAATTAAATGATTTATTTTAGTTTATAAAACTTATTAATTTATAAAAATTGACTGATTAATTAATATTAATAATAAGAGTTATTAAAGTAAATTGAACTGCAAAGTTAAAAATTAAACCGAGAATTGGATGATTTAATATTTTACGATTAAATCGGCCAAACTGTTGGAGTTTTTTAATCATTACAAATAAGCTCTTTCAAAAACCTTAATCATTAAGCCTCTGTTTGATCGTTATAATTCATTTTGGTCAACCTGAGTCCACTTAGCAATCTAAGCGTCTCATGCAAAAAGTGAAAAAATAAAAGAAAAATTATAAAATTATAAAAATTAAAATCCCTAGTCCCTAATTCATAAAGCCATTTAAAAAACCTAAACAAGTATGACATTTGGAAGCTTGTATTTTAACAATTGAAAAAGGGTTAAATTAGACCTTAAAATTTTTCCTATATTTTAATTTGAACCCAAATGTTTTAGCCTATTCAAAATGAACCCTAACATTTTACAAATATTTAATTTGAACCTTGACTTAACATTTATATCATCTCTCCATTAAAAAAATCATATATATAACATTTTTAAATTTTTTCTATTGACCTTCTTGCTAGATGTGTATCTTATGTGGCAAGTAGGACCTAAAAAATAAAAAATATTTTAATTCCATATGAAAAGGAAGAATTTTGAAAGAAAATTGTTTAATTCCTCACTCAGAAATTTATTCTCTTCCAATTTCAATTAAATTTTTTGTGTAAAATTTAACACTAGAAGTGGCTGAATAAAAGTTAACTTTTAGGTTGAGAAATGAAATGTAAGAAGGAAATAGAGGATGAATATAGAGATCAATTATGACTATCTGTTTCTTCTTATTCATGATTTGGAAGCAAGACTATCTTAGAGGATCATATATTTTCATACTCTATACCATAGAGAGATAGGAGAATTGATCAAGCAAGACTATTGTTATCTTTTTATTAAGACACTAAAAGGCAAAGCCATAATTTAAAATTGTCATTATTAGTAGATACAAATTTCTATTTTAAAATGACAAAGAAAAGAATCCATAATATCCAATTATAAACCACTCACAACCAAATAGTTATTTTGAAGGTACATAGAGTTAATATGCCCTTTGTAGCAACAAGCAAAATCGCTCTTCCTTGGATCTTTGATTATCAAGACCTAAACTTTCTAGATTAAAAAGCCAAAAAGAGAGACCTAAATGGCCTTTTTATCCTACTACGTTACTACTTCTTTCGAGACCTGCCTCCTAAGTTCCTTTTCTTTCTTTACTCCAAAGCCCTCAATTCACCTTAAACCTCCCTACTGGCTTCCTAGAACTCGAAAGCTTCCTATTTGGGACATATTTGGCATAAAGGTTTCGGAGATCACCATGAGGACCAACAATAATGTCACCATAACCCTATTCAACTAGGACATTGTGTGTAGGTGTGTTGTTTGTTTAAAGAAACCCCTTTTTCTTCCTCCCCCACCACCTACCTGTAATTAATGTTGTTTAAGTTGTTTGTATATATATATATATATATATATATATATATTAGGCTCCAATTTCTACGTAAGATGCACATTTGGTAAGGGAGTCCACAAAAAATAAAAAGTGTTGAACAAGATATTTCTGATGAGAGATGAAAAAGATGTTAAATCGACATTAAAATTAAAATTTTATAAAACATTGAAATTTTTAATGGCTTGAAATGTTTAGGATCAAATTAAATTTTAATGAAAATGTTAAGGTATAATTTTAATCTTTTTCCAATATAAAAAAATTAAGGTGCTGAAACTCTATAACATATTCAATTAAAGATCATAATAATAGACTTGATGTTCTAACAATCCTAGATATCTGTTTAATTTAACTTTGCCTATGTATTGTCACTTCTCTTCCTTTAGCTTCATGAAACTTTTTGGTCTTGATCTAGGAAAATGAGTGGTGTTAAGATAAAGGAGTGAAATTTGTGACCTTATTGTTGTTTCTAAAATAGTTTATATTAAATAAAAATTGTGATGACTTAAAGGTAAGTTAGTTGAGTTAGTTGAAAAAAGTGTTCAATGTGATGTCGTAGAAGAAGGAAGCAGAATATATAAGTGGTGAAACAATATTGTTGGGAGAAGTGATAGTCACATATAAATAAGAGCATGATGTAATTCCAACAATTATAATAGCCATGAACGACTGTAACTAATTTTTAATATTTAACAAAATTCTTTTTTATTCTCTCTTTAGTTACTATTTAAAACTTGAAATTCCCTAAATATAAGCACTAATTTATTCATTCCTAAATTGAGCCCTATCAATTTAGTATCAGAGTTAATGATTCTTGACATTGAAAGTAAAATAGAGTGTAATAATATATTAAAAGGAACAAAGTCCCAAGATGTTAGGTATTTCGAGGAAAGTATGAAGATTTAGATGCAAGAAATGGAAGCTTAGTATGAAAGGAATAATAAAGAGTTTAAGAAAATGATTTTGTAAATATATAATAATGGACTATATGATTAGAGGAATGTTGAAGGAGATAAAGGAGTGCATAATGTCTATGATTGTTTAGTAAATAATAGGTACATTACACCCACTTAGTTTGATAAGGTAGAATTTCCTTCCATTGTTAGAGACGGCCTTCAAAATTATATCTTTAAATATGAGTAGTTTTTATATTCTATACAATTTTTGTTGAAGTGACATTGTAATAATGCATTTAATAGGGGAAGTTCTATTTTGGTGTCAATTATACATAGAAATAGATTATGATTGGTCACCTAACTGGAGGAATATTTGATAGCATTAGAGCAATAATTTAATGAATGTATGTTTGAAGATTTGGTGAGAGACTTTAAAAACAGTTGAAAGAGAGAGGGAGTATAAAAGACAATTTTGTTAAATTAATTTTTTATTTCAAAAACTGGTGATGCCAAAGTAGTGAATTTTTTTTTGAAGGGTTTATAATTAGAAATAGAATATCTAGTGAAGGTTTCAATTTGAAGAACTTCCAGCAAGCATATGATCTAGCTAATAAGTAGTAGTTGGTCTTTAAACACTATCTTATTAAGTATAAAAAAATACACAGAAATTAGTAATAAAAAATTCAAACGTTGGATTAGTCACAAAGAGTTCAAGATGACTATTTACCAAAACCTCAATCAATAATGTCTATCAAGCCAATTTGGGAGATGATGGAAGCTAATTAATAAAGAGCTAAGAGGTTATGATTTTGGTATAACAAAAGTTTACGCATGCACGCATGCACGCACGCACACACGCACGCACACACGCATGCACACACACACACATACATATAATAGATGATGAAGATGAATGTGAAGTTAGAGTTGAAGGGATGGAAGGAGAGGAAGATCAAAACCTACCATCTCAATGCAAGCTATGACATGTACTATAAATGTTCAATTTCAACAAATAAAGGTAATGAAAATCTTTAATTGGAAAGTGATATATTTTTTGATTGATGGAGAAGCTATATATAACTTTATTAATGAAAGCATGATTAACAAAGAAGAAGGGTTAGTATAGGAGATTAAAGAATTAGTGATCATGTTGGGTAAAGACATGAAAATAATATGTAATAAGAAATATAGAAAATTCAATTGGTTAATAAATGGACATTCCTTAACATTGATTATTTAATGATTAATATTATGAAAAACGATGTAACATTGGGAATATTATTGACATTAAATGATGTAATTTCTAATTATAAGAAGGGTACTATATTCTTTGAGTAGAAATGTGAGTTGATGGAGCTAAGAAGGGAACATAAACATTAGCTTAAAATAAAAAAATTTTGAGCTTATTAGAGGAATTTAGTACAATTTGTCATTTTTAACTATTAAAGAATGATGGTCAAGCTTAATAGAGTGAAACGTTTTTAATATGATACTCAGTGGACATCATTGGGACTAACATGAGATAGAAGAGTTATGAAGGAATATGATCTATAAAGAATTTATTAGAGGAATATATTGATATATTTTTTAAACCAATGGCTTTACCATTAATAAGAAATTATGATCATAGATCATTTTGAAATAAAGATTTAAGGCAATCAATCTATTACATTATAAGTATGTTAGGGTGCAAGAAGGAGCTATCAAAGATTTAGTATATTGAGCAAAGAATAATTTAGGAGAGCGTAAGCCCATTTTCTTCTCCAGTGATCTTAATTAAGAAAATGGATAAATCTTAGAGGCTATGTTTGGATTATAGGGCTCTAAATAAGTACACTATAAAAGACATTTTTCCTATTCCATTTATTAAGAAATTATTTGATGAATTACATGATGCTAAATACTTTTTCTAAATTGGATTTAAGGGTTAGGTATCACCAAATTAGAATATTAAAGAAGGATATATGTAAAATTGTTTTTAGAACTTACGAAGTTCATTATAAATGTTTGGTTACGCCTTTTTGGTTTAACCTACAAACCTATAACTTTTCAAAGTTTGATGAAATCCATCTTTAAGCTCCATCTATTGAAGTTTGTTTTGATGCTCTTTGTTGAAAATTTTATCTACAGTGGTTCGCTAGAGTGATATGTCTCTGCAGGTGTCACAAATTTTGAGATAATATTAATTATTTGGAGCAAATAGAGTGCATCATCATTTTGTTTTAGTAAAAGGAGTATCAATAGATCAAAAGAAAGTTAATACAATGTGGAATTGACAGATTCCATTTAATTTGAAGCAATTGAAGTTTTTAAAAATGATTTGCAAGATATTATAGGCAATTTGTTAAGATATATAAATAATTAATTAAGTAATTAAAATTATTATTGAAGAAAAATGCCTTTGGATGACATTAAAAGGATGAGGATGCTATCAATGCATTTAGGGAGGCATTGATTTCTTCTCCAATTTTGGCTCAACCTAACTTTATTAAGGAGCTTGTGGTTGTAACATATGCCAGTAGGAATAGGCTAGGAGTTTTTCTTATGTAAGAAGGGCATGCTATTACTTATGTTGGCGAGTCATTATTTGAAAGGTATTTGCTTTTTTCCACATATGAAATAAGTCTCTCAAGTGCAAAGCACTTTATTACATGGGATTACAAATCATTAAGAAAAAGATGTGACCTTATAGAGGATGAAACATAAGCTTAAACAAGGTGAAATTTGTGCTCCAGTATACATTTGGTCTAATAGCTTGCTATAATCGAAGGAAGGTTAGTGATCGGTGCAAATATAAATTTAAGAAACAAAATTATATTATCGTTTCATAATACTACTATAAGAGGTCATTTAGAATATTTAGGAAGTTATAAGAGGCTACATATGTATTTTTATTAGGAGAGAATGTAAGGGAATGTTTGAAAATTCATTCACAAGTATGATTGATATATGCTTAAATGTTGATTCATTTGATCTACTACATTTAGTAATTAATGCTTTAGAAATACTTAGGATACTCACTTTAGCTCATATTTGATTTTAGGTACATTTCAGAAGTGAAGGAGATAAAATGACCTGAAAGAACATTCAATGAAGCCATCGTCTCAATGAACATACTCTATTGATTCATGGAGCAAGAAGAAGATTGAAAGAAGAATAAGAGAATTAAAAGAAGAGGCAAGGAAGCAGTTAGGAAGACCACTCACGGCTTGTTGGAATTGTCACAACCGTGAGTGAAGTCTTACAGCTATGATAGCCAGTTGCAAGGGTGTGAGACTTTCTCACGCCCATGCATGCTCACAACAGGACAACTCCTATGTATTTTCATGCTAGCCACCTATACTTCTCACAGTGATGCCACTTGCCATGCTCTCATAGTGACAGCTCCCAAGCATGCATGCCTCTCATCCAACTAGCTGCTTCTCACGGTGCTTCTCACACCAACACCCCACATTCTTATTCTTGCCAGCTTCCATGCGTTCTTCTCATGGTGACAGCCAATGTCCATGCATTTTCTTGACAGCCAGCTACTCCTATGCATGCACAACCATATTCCAAGTTTCTGACAGCCGTGAGAAGCTTCTCATAGTCGTGAGGGTGTGACATGTTAAGTCACACTCATGAGAAGTAACTCACAGGTGTGAGAAAGGCCAGGTGTCCCTCAGTTGAACCTAGTTTTATTCTGTAAAAGGAAATGTTAAATGATGGCAGAAAGGAGGATATTGAGGACACAACCTAGCCGACAGTGTTTTCTCTAATTTTCTCTTCGCTGACAGTGGCGATGGAGAGGATAGCCGAAGGTGAGACCTTGAAGATGAAGATGGAAGGCTAACTTCCTAATGCTAGTTCAACGGGGTTATCGAAGCTAAGTCACGGTTAAGTTATTTCATCCTATTAACGTTGTAATCTCTTTTTGAATTGTTATGTTGTTTGTTTTGATTGATTCTGGTTTTGGATAGATGATCTGAATAAGTTATTTTGATTATTCTATTTCGATCCTATTGCAATAATGTTGAATATAATCTGTAATTGTTACATTTAATATTTGTTAGTGGCATCTAATGATCCCATATCATTAGGAACAACATAACTTAGGTTAGAAAACCTGAACGTATGAGGTTATTGCATATATTGATCATTTTCCACACCGTAATGCTACTATCAAATTAAATCTAGATATCATATACTAGATTATTTGGTAATTAAGTTTAATTAACGATTATATCTTAATTACACACAACCTAAGGAAAAATCATGATTAGCAGAGCGTATTGTTAGTCTCATATCAATAATTCAAAGAGAGGTGTAAAGATGTCAGGATGATGGAATATGCTTAATCGTGTTTCGGCTGAGATTGACCTTAAAATAGGACCTTACTCTTATTGGACACTTTAATCATTTTTAATTGCTTACTTTAATTTGTTTTCGATAGTTTACTTTTATTTTATTTCTAAACTACTAAAATTCCAAAAAATCCTGTTTTTATATTTTCCTTGCATCAATTAATTTCGTTACAAAAAATAACTGAACATTCCCTGTGGATTCAATCTTTACTCACCATAACTTCAAATTTTAGTGTGCAGAGTTAGGTAAATTTTACAGTGCACTCAACACGCACTCTCAAATTTTGGCACCGTTGGCGGGGAGTATTGTAACTTAATTTTTGTTTATGATTTTAGTTGATGTTTTGTGTATATATTTGTTTATAATCATTTCTTTTTACTATTTGTTAATTTTTAAATGGTTGTTAGTGTTGGTATATCGTAGTGACCAAATTTCCTCATAGAGAACTTGAGCAGCTTGATCCGAAGATCGAGAGAACATTACAAAGAATACGTAGGGAAGCAAGATCAACTATAGTAGAAGAATTTGAATATGAATATAATAAGTGTAAATTGCATCGTGTTTTAGGGCATAGTTTGATATGTGTTTAGCTGTTAATTCAATCGTTTAGTATATGTTTATGTAAGAATTGTGTTAGTTTGTTAATTATTTTTGTTTTAAGTGTTTATGGGTTAGTACAAGTCTTTGAGCTTAAATATTATGTTTTTGAGGTACCTTGATGTGTTTGATAGTGTTTCAGGGTCATCATTGAAGAATGGAGGAGTTTCGGAGACATTCGGGCTGAAATAATGGCCCACGATTATGGCATGTTAGGCCACAATCGTGACAAAAGCACCAAAGTTGGCCCATGATGCCACAATTGTGACAGAAACCCAGGGAATGGCCCATGATCGAGGCCTACAGGGCCACAGTTGTGGCTTACGTAAGGCAAACATTTAAATACTTAAGAACGTCAAGTTTTGAGGGATTTTTTTGGACCTTTTAGACCCCAAAAAAACCCTAGGGTTACCCAAAACACAAGTGGATATAAAAATAACAAGAAGAGGAAAAGAAAGAGTTTTTGCATCAGCCACCTTAAGAAACCCTAGAGAGAGATCATCGAGAGATAGAGAAAGAGAAGAAGGAAGAGAGAAGAGTAGAAGAAGCTGACTCAAAGTACTTCCCAGCTTAGGAGGTTTCCAGACTTCGCTGCCTCCCGTTATCTATTTTAGATTGTATTTCCTATTATTTCTAGTTTTATCATTTTATAGAAATGGATTAAACAGTTGATGATAGGATCTAGAATGTCGAGGATGTTCTAAACTCACCTTTGGAATTTTATTCTTAAATTAATAAGAATTTGATTATTTATATGTTTATTGGATATTGTTATGGTTTGATTATGTGATTGCATAATTCAATAATAAACTGAGAGGGTGAATCGAATAAAAATGATTAAATTAGGCTAACGAGAGTTAGGTGATTTAATAGAAACAAGAATTGAATCAGATCAAGAATTTGTGCGAAGAGAGATCTTGTATAGGTCTGATAGTTTATTAGAGAACTTCAGAACTAATTAGGGTTTTGGATAGGTTATGAATTGAGAGATTGCTATCTCCATAATCTGATTAGAGTTTATAATTTAAGATTAATGGTGATAACTTGAGAGAGAGTAATAAACCCTAGGATAGTCTAGAACCAACAATCTAATAATTTATAATCGGTTAGGTTGCCATTAAGAATAGGTAAAATTTCCTTTCTCTCAATTGGTAAATTTCTTTTTGGTTAATTCTTGGGTGGGTTGCAAATTACTTAATAATTAGTATGTTTCATGTTTGATTCTTAAATCGACTGATTGAATTAAATTCTTGTATTAGTTTCATTGCATCTTAAATTTCTGTTATTTGTTCTGGCCTTAGATTTTAGGATTAGATTTGTTCCCTTCTTGTGAGATCGACACCTTTGGTACTATGCTAACAAACCATGTGCTTTTGGATTGTGGAGAGTTAATAATTAAAACTTACACACAACCAAACCACGATTAAGTTTTTGGAGTCGTTTCCGGGGAGGCGATTAGTTTAGTTCTTTAGTTTGAGGCATTTTAGTTAGTTTTTAGTTTCTGTTCTTTCTTTCTTTTTTTGAATCCGTGCTCTTGCATGAATATAAGAGTTACGAGAAGTTTGAGTCATGTAGCTAAAACCTTAGAGTTAGATATTACTCTATTAGAACAATCAATTAGGAAAACTCGACGTGAAGAAGAAGAAATAAGCAACAATGGCTGAGGAATTTTAGCAAGATTTGGATCACGAAGTGAACCAATGACTTTAACAAAAAACCCTTATGGATTTTATGAGACCAGGGTCTAATGCGACTAGCAAAGGAGTAGCTAGGTCACCCATACAAGCAGCCTTTTTTGAAATTAAACAGCCTTCCTAAACATGCTTTAATAGAATGTGTAATTCTATGGACTAACAAATGAAAATCCCAATGCAAATATAGTAAATTTCCTTAATCAATATCATCAAATGTTGGAGGATGCAGTAAGAATTAGGAATTTCCTTTTTACCCTAAGAGATAGAGCAAAGGCCTGGTACCACTCCCTCAATTCAGCCAATGTCACCACTTGGGATTAACTAGTTCATGCTTTTTAGACAAGTATTTTCCCCTTACCAAGACCACCAAGATTATTAAGGAGATTACCAATTTCTAGCAAAGTGACGGGGAATTGATTTACGAAGCGTGGGAATGATATAAGGACTTGCAACAAAAATGCCCACACCATAACTTACCTAAGGAGTTCTTGTTGGAAACATTGTATAATGGAGTAATCTCACATATGAGAGGCATGATTGATGCAGCTTTAAGAGGATCACTGATGAGAACGACTGTAGATGAAGCAAAAGAGCTGATAGAGGAGCTGGTGAGTAATAACTGCCTATGGAATAACGAGCATAGTAGATAACTCACTATCTTTCGAGAATAAAAAGGAATTATAGTTGTTGATCAAATGACAAAGATGTAGGTGAAAACTAAAAACTTAAATCGATAGCTCAACAATATGAAGGTTTCATCCTCAGCTTCGATAAAAGTTATGCAACTAAAGTGTGAACTTTGTGGACAGATGGACCATGATACGATGGACTGCTTCTTGATGAAGGATAACGATCTGAAGCAAGTTAATTATATGGGAGCTCAATATGGACGAGGAGGGAGAAACAATCCCTACTCCAACATATACAACCTTGGGTAACCCCAAGGACAATTAGGTTTCCAACAAGATAAACAAGCTCAATGGAATCCAAGTTGGATAGGATTTTAGATACAATTGGAGGCATGAAGGATGCATATAGGAGGCTTGAAAGCAAGTTCGAGAAAGTCACTAAAATATATGCCTCTTTAATACACAATCTGGAGGTTTAAATAGGTCAACTAGCAGAGGCAATTTCAACTCAGAATGTAGGAATCCTTTCAAGTAATACTGAATCTAACCTAAAGGAACGAATTATGGACATTATTCAGACCCAAAATAAGAAACTTGTTAGGCCTTAAATCTTTTAGTAAGCATGAATTAAATGATTTTGGTGATTTTGTTGGATAAATTATATTCTCCTATTAGAGTTAATTAATTAAGTCAAGTTTAGGAGGATTATTTCATATATTACATGGAAATTGGAAGAGTAAATTTAAGAATT
>JANZXP010095837.1:0-21439 GCA_027576715.1 Erythroxylum flavicans
CTACCGTAACCCTCTTTCTGCTTATTGATTTCTGCGGTGGTACCGTACTTTTCTTCAACCTCGGGTTGTTTACAGCAGATCCAAATATATGACTACATTTGAAAACTGCGGTGAATAAGCACTTATCTCCACCTCACCGCAGATCCAATCGCAACCTAAGACTCCACTGTTAGTAGTGTCATTCATATTTCTGTTAATCAATATAAGAACTTTATAGAAATATTAAATGAGGAATTGGTCCTTAATTAGGTGGTGTGAACAATTTGAAGGCTTCTTAAAACTCTCTCAACATTTATACAAAGTTTCACTACTATATTTTCTAATCCCATAAATCACTTTTATGATGTTGGCGACTCTTGAGGTTAGGAAAATTTATTCCAAGGATAATATTTTCATCTTGTTTCAAGTGTTGACACTTCCAGCAGGTAAATACTATAACCAATCATATGCATCTTTCTTTAAAGAGAATGAAAAAGATCTTTTTATTTACTCCCTAGTTATTCCATCTGGTTTCATACCCGTATATACCAAGTGAAATAGTCAAAAGATGGATTAATCTAAATTATAACTCAAAAATAGGGTTAGCATCTAAGTTTGGAAAAGAAATGAAATGAGGTTGGTGATTCGAATCTAAAGAGGCAAGTTGTCGTAATGTTAAATTGTTAGTCACGATTTATATTGTTCCACTAACTGTAGTGTTGTGCTCCTTTTTTTAATTTTTGTTTCTTTTTTTAAAATTTTCACAATCTTTTTTAACTTCTCACTATAATAAAAATCAGCTTGCTTTGAAGATCCTATAACAACTATACAAACTAAGAATTCCCTTTAAATGACATCAAAAATTGATGTTGTTGTCATTTGTGCCCAACTTAAATCATAAATTTATGTAACAAAGCCAAACATATTATAGGAAAGTATGGATCATTTTCACAAGGAATCTTAGCTCGTCAATCATTTGTATATATAGGAAATATTTAACAAAATGGGGGATGTGATAATATGAAATTTTGTGATAAAGAAAATCAATTAAACTATGCGAATAATAACAAAAAGAATTACCAATAAAGTAAACCTTGGTTTGTAATCACTTCCGTCATTAGAACTGTAACATACTATTTCGATTATTATACTATATAATGTGTTGTACATGCATTGTATAAAGTATGCTCTGTTTATGGTATACTAGGTAACTTAAGCGTTTAAGTGCATTATTGAGATTATAAGCGAGATCACAGATAAACCGAAGATGGTTCTAGATTTGATTGGAAAATTTTTGAAAACTTCAAAAAGCTACAGAATGAGTCTAAATGAGCTTTAAAATCCCCAAAATGTGTTTTGAAAATTTAGGTGACATTTTTTAATAAAATCTGAATGATTTTGGTAACATTTGGTAATTTCTAGATTCAATCAA
Organism: Erythroxylum flavicans; assembly: GCA_027576715.1. NCBI lineage: Eukaryota > Viridiplantae > Streptophyta > Magnoliopsida > Malpighiales > Erythroxylaceae > Erythroxylum > Erythroxylum flavicans. The sequence goes on from JANZXP010095837.1 coordinate 1,412, forward strand.
AAAATTCTTCTGGGAAACCAAAAAAGTTACCAAAAAATTCGAAATATGATGAAAAGCTCTGGAATTAGGATTGGAGTCCCTAGGAACTAAAACGAGTGAAATGGAGGTTGTTTGAATAAAATTTGGGTAATTTGAAAATTTTCGAACAAAAAGACCCATATCAAAAAATAATGGATTTTAGGGGTAATGTGCCCAATTAAATTGTTCAAAGCATGTAATTGAAGGGTAATTAGAGTATATTGAGGTCAATTTGAGATTTAAAATTATATGGAATATTTTCAAATTTATTAGTTTAATATGGTAAAGGGTAAAATGATCATTTTGAGATTTAAAGGTGTTTATATGTGTGAATCCCTAGACTTAGTACATTAGGAGGAAAGTTTTGAGTCAATAAAAAAATTCTTAGATGAATAGTGTTTTCAGTGAATGATGTCTATGACTAGCAAATTTTTGAAGAGCGGACCCTGATGATCAGAAATTATCAGAAAAGATTTTAGAGTCTAAAAAAAGAGACTATATTTGGGTAAAAATAAGTCCATTTGGATAGATTTCAAGAGATTTGAAATTTTTGGACTAAAATACCCTTTATTGAAAAATAATGGGAATTAGTGATTTTCTCCCATTTTAATTTTTTTAAGCACCCAACTTAAATGTTTTATGCCCAATTACAGTATCTAATGGTCAATTTGAAGTTAGGGCTATAGAATATTTTTGGAATTTATTTGGGCATAAAGTGCATTAAATTCAAAAAAAGTCATATTGGTCTTTTTGTCAAACCAAATGCATCCAAATTCCATTTGTGCATTACATGGGAAGATTTCCATAAGATAAGCATAAATTAATTGGTTTGGAAAGTAACCAATAAAATGGTGACAAGTGGCATGAGTTAAAGTATAAATATGAGAAGTTTTGGAAAAGATGTAATTATGAGATATTATTAATGGAAATGGAGGGCAAAAAGGTGTGATTAAGCAAAATTTTCATCTTTTTTAAAGGGTGTGGCTGGCCATTGATGTAAAAAGGAAGAAAAAGAGAGAAAAGAAAAAAAAAAGGAGAAGAGAGAGGTTTGGCTAGGCTATGGAGAAGTGATCCAAGGAGTTTTTCATGCCCTTCTAACTACAATCAAGCATCCAACAAGATCCCATAGCCATCCAAGTGAAGAGGAAGGAGAAAATGGGTTGGTAAGCTTACTAGTTTTGTGAAAAATTAGATTTGTTGTGTTATAGTTTAGATTTGGTTTTGATGGTGTGAATTTTTATGATGTGATATCAAAGTTTTATTGCATTGAAAGTGATTACGAGTAGGGAATCAAGAAAACTAGTGTGTGGCACCTTGGTCAAACTTGGTCAAAGGTAAGATCCATTGCTTAAAGTGTTTCATTTTCCCATTTGATGATTTAAGATTAATGAATGACATTAGGAAGTTACTTTAATGATAAAAGAATGGAAGAAAAACCATGGAAATGATTAGTTGAAATTTCGGCCATGGCTAGGGTTTTTAATGTGATGTGACCTAAAATTCATTTTTGATGTTTTACAATGTTCATAGCATGATTTTGATGCTAATGAAATAAAGAAATGAAAAAATTTGATTTGGAATTTGCTTTACTTGAAATTTGGCCAAGGGTGCATGATTATGTAAAAATTTGTTAATAAAATTTTATGGTTTAAATGTGTGTATTAAAATGTCATGGAAGTGAATTTCGATTGGTTTTAAGTGCTAGAAATCAAATTGAATATAATTGTAAAATTTTAATGTTAAATATGTTAATAGCCTTAAGTGCATTTTTGGTATAAAAGTATGATTATGATATAATGACCATGTGAATGTGATTAAATATGGTCACTAAGTGTATTTGAGGCATTGGAATTATTAAATATTATTATGTTATTACTTGGCAAAAAAATTAGTAAATGGAGTGTATGTGGAAAGTGTTGAAGTTGAAATAGTTTGTCGTGTATTTAGTTGGAAAATGTTTTAAGGAGTTAAATGTATTTGTATTAGGTTTTTGGATCAGAAAATGAAGCCAGATGAAGGATTTAATATTGGTGAAAAGGAAACTAACAAGTAATGAGTGTACTTTAAATTGATTTATGCAAATAGTTTTTATTTTATCGTGAAATGAATATTTATGTTGAGTTTAATGTGAATGATATATTACAAGTGAATATATCTAGTATAAGTTTATGTATTAGCAATATATGAATTTTAGTTTGAAAGTTAAATTTTATATAACTTGAATTTACATTGAAATTATGTTATTTGTTGATAAAAGCAAAATGAATTTTTAACCTATGGTATGCCTTGATGGTATTACAAATTTACCGGTCGAATACCCTAAAACATGCATGGCAGTGTTTAGAGGGTATCAGTTACTAACCAAGTGTGGTATTGTGTCTGTCAATAGTCTAATAGGTTGTCCTCTACATGTTACTGGGTATATGTTGGCTAGCTTTACGTATGCAATGCAGGATTCCACTACATAAATCAGAATCGTGGCTTAAGCGCAAGGCTTCGCCACCTAATATAGCTTGAGCGATTTAGGAGTTCCGCTCTGTCATATATACCTAGGGCACTGTGTGGTACCAATTCTAGTAGTTGGCTTACTTTCAGTGTAAAATTTTTCAGAAAACTTATTATCCCCAGTGTTTGTTGTTTAAGGAAAAAGGAAAATAAAACTTTTATATTATGAATTTAATTTCGAAAAAACATTTTGAAATAGTATTTCAAAATGCTTTTTGATATTGTATTTTGCGAAGCGTTATTTTATTACTAGATTTTATGATGCATGAATGAATTTTTATGGAAATTATTTTACCATGAGCATTATTATTGTCTAGGAATATTTCAGTTATGTTGTTATGAAAAGTTTACTTTTTAGTAAAATGATTAATACCCACTGAGCTCTCATGTAGCTTACCCTTATTTTTATGTTTTTAAATAAACCATCCAGGTATGCATACAGATGCTACAATAGTTGGGATTCCACCGTATGATTAGTTGTATCGTCGGGTACTGCTATGCTTGTATCATTTTTGCTATATATATGTTTTCATGAAATTGGCTTAATTACTTGTATTTATGTTTTAAATTATTTTGGAAAGGGTTTAAAAGTGTGATCTTGTAAATATTTTGGAACTGTAGACATATTTTACATTATGAATTACAAGGGCTCTGATCTTTAATAGAAATGAGGTATGTAAGCATTTGGGCAAGCCCAACCGTTTTTAAGAAACATTGTATGTGTTTATGAAAATATATATGTTTATTTATATTGCTTAATTAATGTTTATATATTATGTATTTAAAATGTTGAGAATTATATGTTTGTGGTTGCCTATGATGTGGACCTGAGGTCCCATTTAAGAAGTTGAGATGGTATATAAAATACTAGAAGTGTTTTAAATCATGTTCTGTAGGTTTTTGAATTTGGTAATCCTAGAAAAAGCATTCGTTATGCTGTTGGATTTTCATAAAGTAAAAAAAAACCCACTATTTTCTATATTTTTAACTTTTACAATATAAAAGGTTTTTAACAGTTGAACAACTTAGCTTTGCAGGAACTCTTCGGTTGAGTTAGATATCGATTAAAGAGTTACTGTGTGGTCATCGGGAGAGCTCCACTTGGGTTTTAGAAGGAGAACTCCGGGATGGATCCTTTCAAGAACTATATTGATCATTGATAAAGTATTAAATAACTATCAATCTAGAATTAGTTAATAAAAAAACGTAATACAATTAATTATTATTGTTTAACAACCTTAGAAATGATCCAAAATTTGATTAAACGATAGATTTAAGAAAAGAAAAATCACAGAAGAAAGATAATACATCTATATTTGCATTTAATCTAGTTGAATTCTTTTCCCTAGGAGTTATTAATTTTTAATGCGGCAAATTAAAATTTTCTAGTCGCTGTAAAGATTGATGGACATGAACTTTTATATATTTAATACTTAATATAGTAGTAAGTTATTTTAATCAATAAACTAACCATGTGCATTAGAAATCAATTCAAATAATCATAAAAATAAGAACATAAAAGAACAGAAGAATAGTTCAATATATGAAAGATAAAACACTTCACAATAAAATCCAATTATCTCCCATTCTATAAAGTTATAACAGCTTCAACTTCCTTCAACCAAGATAAAGAAAGAAAGACGATATTGGTCATAGCTACGACTAACCTGTGGTGAAGAGAAATTATACTAACTTCTAAAGAAGTTAAGAAAAGAGTTTCGTAAGAAGCTGGAAAATAAAGATGAAAAACTTAGGATGCCCTTCCTCCTTCACTTAAGTCCTACTTACGGCTACTTTATCTCTATGTTTTATTGATGTTGTGATCTTTTTTATTGTGATCTTTTGATTCTAAGAGATCATAACGTTACTGTTTATCATTCAAACTTGGTTAAGGTTTAAACAAATTTTGGAACATTTTAATTGCAAATTTGAAATATGGAAGTTATTATTTCTGCTAACATGCTTAAGTCTAATAATCAAAATGACATCATACTTCCATTGGTGGGAAGATTGAGAACTAGAAAATGACGAGGAAGCCATAATGATGGCATGATGAAGAGATTAATGGAGACACTTAGATCGTGATGATGATGGTATGAAGAGATGAAACTAATATTCAATGGGTGAATCACTAAAAATTTAACATTCGATGGGTGGGGAAGACGAGATACAAATTTAACAACAACTTGGTGTTGACAATATACGATTTAATAACATGGCTATTGTTTTCAAGCGTGTATAATTTTACGTCACTACCTACCACTTTATTTTCTAAGTATGCTAATTTCTTCTCTCACTGTATCTCCGCTGTCCATTGTCTTCCTCTCAATCAACGAAGGTAAGCTCTATATGAGTTTTGTAGGTGATAAACTATTGATTCTATTGTAATTATTACTCTTTTCAAATTTGAATTTAAGTGATGGTTGTTCTTTTTATAACAATATATGCATAGTTATTATTCTGTCTCTTTAAATCCACTCAAAATTGTTGTAGAGTTCTCGCAGAGAGTTTCTTTAGTCATCTTTTTCTTCTTCAATTCTTATAATTTATTGGCTTCAATTGTAATATGTAGCTTATTAGATGGATGAATTGCAAAACTTTTGGATAATGCTTGTAATGCCTTTGCCTCTTTATAATTTTCGTAGGCTAACTACAATCTTTGTAATGTCTCTGTCTAAATTAATTTAACTTGGTTATCTTAAGTCGTTGCATACCACTATCATCATTCTCATTTAATACCATAATATTTTCTTCTTTGTAGCTTTTATCGTCCATATTACTTATTCCCAAAACAGCCAATTCATCCTTTATGTAATTATTGTCTTCTTCTTCACTATTCTTTAGAACCATATTACTATGCTTATCATCTATATTATCATCACCATCATCCACACTATATATTTTTATGTTTTTTTAAATTATACTCACCCTTAAAATAAACCTCAACTCTCTCATATTCCAAATAAATTGAGATTTAATTATTTGTTTTTTATTCATCTTTAATCTCAACTAATATACCTTATTCATGTTTATCTGGATGCTTGTAGAACACTTTATCCAACCTATCATACTAATTGTGTTTTGCAGCTTTCACAACACTAAATTAATACAATTTGTTTTGATCATGACTTCAACCAAAATTTTGCTACCTCTAACATACTTCAATGAGTTATATGTCTCCCTTATGATAGAAAAAGAATTTCTTTTTCAATAGACTCCACATACAAATTAAACAAGAGATTAATGTCAATAAGATATTAAAGGTGTCACACAACAAGACATATAAGTAATAATATCATTTCAATGCATGAAAATATGGAATTAAAAGATATATCAATATCTTTTTTAGAGTACGAGCGAAACTCCATCTGGGGGGCCTAGCGGGCAACACTTCATGTGCAATGAGGGGCCCAGCGGGCAACACCTCCAACAAGAGGGCCCAACGAGCAACACCCTCGGTGGATAAAACTCCCGGCTGCCTCAGGCTCTTATGAAGATTACAACAACGCAACATGGAATCAAACTTGTAGCACACGCCAAGCCCCGCTCTCAACTATCTGGTCACAACTCTCGAGGGCAGATATATCAATATCATTTCAATGTAAAAAGCAACATATGTTCTAGCCTTTTCAATGATAAATGCACTCCAATATGCAATACTTAGCTCTTTAAAAAGTTAGGATCAATATATATTATAACTTCTTTTCTTCTTCTATTTCTTGAAATATATATGTTAATGCCCTTACATTTTTTCAAAAACCACTAAAAAAGAAGTTGAAAATTTGACATTGAAATGACCTAACAATTTGTAACACATAAAAGGATCTTGGCTATAAATAAAGGTTTAATACATAACATAGATAATGCTCCTAATTCCCATCTTCTACACACACATATTCCTCTTCTATCTTTTTGCATTGTTTAGGGATTGGTAGTTCAAATAGGAGTTAGGACTCAGATCAAGTAAAGATTTAGAGGAATTAGTCATCTCAAGCTAAGCAAGTAAATTCCTAGATTTAGTACAAAAGTAAAGACTCAGTTCAAGTAGTCACCTCAAGCCAAGCAAGTAAATGTATAAGAAGTTAGATCAAAATTGACTGAAGAGGTTAGGTTAGATTGATGAGAATGAATGAATAGTAAATCCCTAGCAAGTTAGATCAAAATACATGTCTAATTTCATTGATCATAAATTTAGATCGACAAAAATGTAAGAGGTTAGATCAAAATTGACCTAAGAGGTTACGTCATATTGGTGAAATTGAATGAAGAATAAATGTCTAAGAGGTTAAATCAAAATATATGTACAATTTCATAGATCATAAATTAAGATTGGTAAATCCCTAAAAGTTCCACGAAATTAGGAAAAAGGACTTATCTCAATTTCCTCCCACTCCTCTGTCACGTATCAGCATGCAAGCGAGATTCTTTCTTCCACTCCTCTGTCACAAATAACTCCCTCTAAATCCTCCATTTTGGGTGATCGCCACTCCTCCATCGCATTGTGTTTTCTTTCCCCTTCCCCTTTCTATTTACAAAGCTTGAGCTTTGCTTGGTTCAAAAATGCTTGCATTTCTATTTACAAAAAGTAGAAGATTTTGTTACAAAACTCTTGGTTAATTTACATGTCATATAAGTTGCTTGCATTTTGGTTGATGACCAAATAATTTGCTTCAAACCAAGACACAATCAATTTGTTACAGAACAATTGCATTTTAGTTGAAATAGAGATCGTAGTCATACAAAATTTTGTGATAAAGAAAATAAATTAAAATTTGCAAGTATCAAAGAAGAGAATTATCAATGAAATAAACTTTTATTTTTGGTCGATTCCGCCATTGTAACTATGATTGATCATCGATGTAAAAAAATATTCTTTTATTAATCATATATTCCATATAATATTAAATACATATTTTTCATTAGAATTAGTTAATCAAAAACACGTAATTCAATTAACACTTATTGTTTAACAACTTTAAAAATGATCCAATTTTTAATTAAGTAATGGGTTTAAGAAAAGAACGAGCAACAAAGCAAGATAATACAACATTCAAGGTTAAATTTAATCTAGTTGAATGCTCTACTTGAAAATTAATAATTTCTAATATAATAAAATAAAAACTCATAGACACTATAAAGATTAAAGGAACTAAAACTTTTACATATTCAATATTTAATCTAGTCGTTAATTATTTTAATCAATAAATTAATCACGCACATTAGAAATCAATCAAAATAATCATAAAAACAAAAACACAGAAGAACATTTCAATAAAATTCAATTATCTCTCAATCTACAAAATTTTAAAGGCCTTAATGTCCTTTAACTATGACAAAGAAATAAAGTCAATAATGGTCATAACTGCTTCTAACATCTATTGAAGAGAAACTATATTCATGTCTACTTAAGATAAGAAAAGAGGGTTTTGTAAGAAGTTGGAAAATAGTGATGGAAAACTTGGTATGCCTTTTCTCCTTCACTGAGGTCCTATTTTATAGCTACTTTAATCTCAAGTTTTGTTGAAGTTGGGATCTTCTTATTATGAATCTTTAGATCTGAGAGAACATAACTACACTTATTGTCATCCAGACTTGGTCAAGATAAGGTTTAAACGAATTCTAAAACGTTTTAATCGCAACTTCGCAATCTAAAAGTTGAAATTTTCATTGAACGTGCCCACGCCTAATCATAAAAAATGTTGTTATCAGTTTTATCACTCTAACTGTACCTTATTTTATGGAGTTTTGATTTGTTTAAGCTTTAGGTCTTCCAAGATTCATTTGAATACAAAAGATGAGTAAATATTTAAGCTGGAATTAATCATCACATATAACACAAAAGAATTAATCTTCAAAATGATTATCTTTAATGGTTTTCACAAATTCTCTCACACTTATCTTTTACTTGTCCTCAAGTAAGTTATATTTAAAATAAATAGTGCCACCAACATAGTTTTATAAATCCATTTCTTATAAAATCAATGAGTACTTATACTTCAAAATTTAAGCAAGATTAAAGCACTAACACACATCACAATTAAACTTCACAAGAAAATATACACAAGAATTAACTAAGACAATCTCATTTTAAAGCACGTATGAAGTTTCATGAAGTTTCTTCATGGTTGTTACTCATTCCACTTATGTGTTTTTAATGGTTCAGTGTTTCTCTCAACATTCTCTGATGTAATATTCTACCATATGTTTGCTTTCATACTAAATTTCTACCACTTAAAGTATACACATGCATAAGTCCAAAGGAATTTATTTTAGGTTATAATAGAGTTACGATTAAATGTAAGAATCAAAAGGTTAAAACCATAAATATTAATAAAGCATCTAAAAATATATAGAGAATAAACTTATACATTGGAATCGTGATATTCAAGTCACTTGAGTACGTTTAATTAATTCATGTGAAGAAAATAGGTTGCAGATTGGATTTTTTTGATGTTGCCATTCTTGCCCTTTTTTAATAGATAAACAAAATAATTTAAACCACAATACAAGGCAATAGGGGCAATATAAGGTTTAAGTCCAATATTCCTCAAAGCACTCATTTTGTTCTAGTATTCCCATTCTTGAATTTATAAGATTAATGTATTTAAAATATGTTTCTAATAATTTTTTAAGTTCTTTTAAAGATCAAACTACATTCCTTTGACTAAAACTTGATCCTAAAATTATTTCAAAATTTTTTTAGATTATTTTAAATATCGAGAGGTTTTCTTTAAGTAAAAACGAATTTCCTTATGATTGTGAATAGATTTATGTATTATGCCCTATATGTAAATGATCATGTAATATTGAGCCCTTAATTTATTGAAATTACTAAGATAGGATTATAAAAAGGACTACAATAATTTAATTAAAAAGGATTACAATAATTTAATTAAGTCTTGATATGCTTGATTCCTCCTTATCCTTGGTTCTTTACTTGAATTGTATATATGCTACACTTTGCTTATTTTTTCCAACCATTGATTGTTCAATTTACTTAATTGGCTCCTTTACTCATTATGCCCTAATATTAAACTTCATCATTCATATATTGCTTTATTATATTATAATAGAGAAATTAAAATCACTAAAAGTAAATTTATTAATAGCAATATGTTTTCTTATCATCAAAACCATAGGGGTTAAGATCTCACTTTGTCTATAATCTCTCTCTTTTTTATGATGACAAAATATTTGGTGATATTAAGAAAAATAATTGATATTGAGTAAACTCTCCCAATGTTAAAGTAATATGTAATATATGCTCCCCCTTAATTTGTGAATCATGGAGTCAATATTAACAAGTATATGATCATATATAAGTATATAAGCATCAAAAGGGACAAAAAAAACCTTCTCTCTCCCTTTTTTTTTTAAAGATTCTATCATATAGGCAAAGTATAAATGCAGAGCATTTAAAAAATTTAGGAGCAATTCTTATAATTTTATGTACCAAATACAAAGATCAGTCTTTTTTCTCTTCCTAGGTACATATAATAATGCTCTTTTCCCTTAAATGTGCATACCAAGTAAATATTCTCAAATATTTCTTATTTGGCTCATATGAGAGATCTTGGTGATTTACTTTTGAAATTAATTATTGAACCTATGGAGGTGATTACTAATTGTTTGGAGCCATTTGATAGTGATCTATAAGGTTAAAAAAAAATTAAGGTGTTTTAGGTACCCATATAAACTTAGGTCATTGAGAGTTATCTTGAAAAGAAAATTCTATTTATCTGTCTATAATCATCATAAAAATAGCATCTCATATGATGGAAATTGGAAGTGTTAGTATCAAGTGACAAATAATTACAAAATTGTGACCCATATACATCTTTGGATCTTCTTTAGATGTGTCAGGTGTATAAATCTTTATTTTGGATGTGTGATTAATTAGAAGCTCTCCCTGTGTGATAATGAGTCCTAACAAAAGATTTAACATATGACATGCTCTTTCATGAAACTATGACCTGTAGTGGTTTTGAGCAAATATCGTGCTTCTTTATTTTTTTTTAAAGGTAAAATACGTGAAGTATTACCTGTGAAAATAATAATCTAACAGGACATCGGGCATATCAACCTAAACATGAAACCTGCCATGGCCAATAGAGTCTCGCACTACCAGGTGAGCACACTGATTCTCTTGTCGCCTAATCCAAAAACCTCTAATGTTTGGCCGTGAAGCAAGATAGACCTTACAATCAGACACAACTAAACCAAACTCAAAGTTATCCTCACTCGAGGAAGTAATTGCAAAAAATAAAGTTTGACAATCCGTAAAAACACAACCAGGTTTAAAAAGGGATTCCGAGGTATAAAGCAAGCACTGCCTCAACGCCATTGCCTCAGCTATAGGTGCCAGATGACCACCTTCTTCATATCCAGAAACTGCCAGTGAGTAGCTGCCCTCTACATCTTCCAATACAATGCCAAAGCCAACACAATCTAGGTTTTGAAACATGGCTCCATCCACATATGCAGGCCATGTAGCTGGGTGGTTAACTTGAGCCGGCCTTGTTGGAGCATCCCCAATGTGCACCCTTGTAGCAGCAGAACCCAACGAAGCCGAAGCTTTCTGGTAATCCTCGAGCAAAACACCTGCTGCACCAATTAAGTGCTCTAGGTTGGGCCACCGATTTGCCCATAACAATGCATTTCGGGCATCCCAAAGCTTCCAAGTGACCATGGCCACTAATTCGGCTTTGTCTTTTCCCATGGTAGTTAAGGTTTGTAAAAATGCATCTTATAAAGACAAAATAGAGTTAGCAAAATAGATGCCTGCTTGTATCCAAACTTCTTGTGCAACAGGGCATTTAATGAAAACGTGTTCCACATTTTCATCATCTTGGCAAAATAAACAGGAGAGAGAAGTAACCACTCCTCTTCTAGCCAAATTATCCCTTGTAGGTAACACATTCCTTCCCATATGCCACATAAACTCACGTATCTTGGGAGGGACATCAATCTGCCATATATGCCTCTAGAACTCTACATTTCCGTCACTACCACCTACATTCGGTCCCATCAAACGAAGTGCCAAATGATATGTTGACTTGTCCGTATAAGACCCCTTCCGATCAAAATGCCAAATTAACTTATCCTTATTCGGATGGTGGCATAACGAGATGCGCAATATACTTCTCATGTCATTTACTGTAAATAAGTTCATAATTTTTGCGATATCCCACCTCCTCTCACCTACAACAAAGAGATCACACACTTTTAAAGCATCAGGAATAAAAGGGGCTCCCACCTCCACATAGACATTGTTCTCACGTGGAATCCATGGATCTCTATTCACATATATACTCCTTCCATCTCCCACCCTCCATCACACTCCCTGATTCAACACCCGTTTAGAGAACAAGACACTCTTCCAGACAAAGCTAGAACCCGATCTAGGAGTAGCATATAGAAAGTTCCCCATGGGAAAATATTTAGCTTTGAAGACACTGTATGAGAGAGTGTTGGTTTCAGTCAAAAACCTCCACCCATGTTTCCCTAGCAAAGCAACATTGAAACACCTTAAATCCCTAAACCCCATACCACCGGCCGACTTCTTACTACACATGCATTCCCAAGCAATCCAATTAATACCCTTATGATCTCCCTTACCATTCCACCAATACTTATTGAACATCACCTGCATTTCATTACACACAGATTCTGGAAGCAAAACAACATTCATACAATAAGCCAGTATTGCCTGCGTGATAGATTTAATTAAGACTTCACGCCTAGCTCTAGAAAGACACCGACTATTCCAGTGATTCATTCTTTTCCACACCCTATCTTTAAGAAAAGAAAAAATCTGTTTTTTATTCCTCCCAATCAACGATGGCAGCCCCCAAATAATTACTATTCCTAATAGGTAAAGTGACATTCAAAAGCATAGAAATAGTCTGACTAACATTTCCAGGAATAACAGGACTAAAGAGAATGCCAGACTTATTAAGATTAATGGCCTAACCTGAAGCCTCTTCATATTTGTGAAAAATAGCTTTGACTTTCGAAGCCTCCTGGACATTAACCCCAAAAAATAGCGAGGAATCATCTGCAAAGAATAAATGAGGTATTCTTGGGAACCCAGTCCCCGCCCTAACCCTGTAAACTAAGCCTCGATGTTCCGCATCCTTAAACAATAGGGATAAGCCCTCTGTGACAAACAAAAAGAGATATGGGGAAAGTGGATCCCCTTACCGTAGCCCCCTAGAAGGAATAATAGGACCCACTTGCTGATCATTCATACAAACTTTATACTCAACACTCGCATAGCACATTTTCATCCAGTTTAACCAAATAGCATCAAAACCCAAAGCAGTAATCATGTCATATAGATATTCCCAATTAACCTGATCATAGGCCTTTGCAATGTCAATTTTAAAAGCACATGCACCATTCTGCCCCCTAACTCTACCCTGCAGACTATGAATAGTCTCATACGCCACCATAAAGTTATTCGTAATCAACTGACCTGGAATAAAAGCAGACTGATTTTGAGATATCAACTTATTCAGTACGTGTCTCAGTCTATTAGCTAAGGCTTTCGACACAATTTTATACAACACATTGCAAAAAGCAATTGGCCGAAAATTCTTAACTGACACTGGATGTTCACACTTCGGGATTAAAACAATTAATGTTTCAGTTAAGGATCTAGGGAAAGTACTTTGGGCAAGCCATAATTTGCAACTGTTTGAGATATCCTTGCCCAATAAACTCTAGTTCTTCTGAAAGAAAGCTGGGTTTAATCCGTTCAATCCAAGCGCCGTATCCGGGTGCATCTGAAACAAAGCAATCCAAAATTCCTCATCCATAAAAGGTTTAGTAAGCTCTGCATTATCATTATGGTCTACCAGAGGCCGAACCAATCTAATAATGTGACTGCGGTTTTGTGCCAATTCTCCCTGGAAAAGGCCATCAAAGTATTCCTTCACTTGAACTTGAATACCCTCCTCACTGCATACCCATGCACCCAAAGCATCCTGTAACCTATCAATACGATTACTGCACCGTCTAGCTCGGATACTATTGTGAAAAAATTTTGAATTCTTGTCACCATTTCTCATCCAGAACACTTTAGCTTGCTGCCTTAGACAAACTTCATCTTTTGCTAACAATTGGCTCCACTCCTCCTTCAGCCGTTTGACAGATATAATATCCAATGTATCAATCTCCCGTTCAAGCTTCTGCTGCACAACCCACTTCTGCCCCCATTTAATTTGATTTCGCTCCTTTCCCCATAGCCGAATATCTTCAATTAACTTATCCCTCTGCACCACAAAATCCTCCCTAGCCGAACCTTGCCAAGAAAGTGAGACTACACCATAAAACCCATCGTCCAGCAACCATGCATTATCAACCCGAAGTTGCGATTTGTGTAGCTCATCGAACCAACCATGTCAACTAAAAGTAGGGAATGATTAGAAATCGGAGCCACCAACGTAGAACAAACCGCATTCTGAAACAAATCCACCCAAGATGGTGTAGCACAAGCTCTGTCTAATTCTCTCTCACACGGTCCGGAGAATTCTCTATGTACACATAAGTAAACAATGACCCAATTGAAGGGATATCTGACAAATTCTTTATTTATCATAGGGAATAGAATAATAATGAGCTTATTTTATATTATTTTTTATAATAAAGAGGAATATACGAGATAAGATATTGCATGCTCTTTTAGTGTGATCTCACACGAAAGTTTTGCCTATTTTTGTCTTATAAATCATATTCGTTTAATATTTTTCCACTTTCTTGAGCTTTAGAGGCAATTGCACTCCCTCTAACTCCCCTTGGCATCTTTACGAAAAGGTTTTCTATATCTTAGCCCGCAAAATTTTTCCCCTTTTGGTTCACTTTTTTCCTGCGCCCACCTTCTTCAACCCTGGTCCCTTAAAACGCTACCATTTTTGGGTCCTTTTTTTCGCCCCTAGTTCTATTCTGCTAAGGAGCCTTCGGCACCCCATCCTGGACAACTTTAACAAGGCTTGTTAATTTGGCATGGAGAAGGGTGAAGCTTTTGGAACTAAAGAAGATTTCCCTGTGTTATCTAGAGAAACCTTATTTCAACACTCTACTGAGCGGAAACAACTGAGCCGGTTTGAGGAGTCTCCCACTCCCTTGGTGAGCGATGGCGGTTTAGCCCCTTTTGGAGCATGGATAAAGTGGCTCTTCACTCACCCGAAGAAGATAACTCTGAAACATTATCACAATGTGTCCAAGGACAGTATTATCTGCCCCTTAATTGAACTACTACATGATGGCACCAAGGTATGGTTTTCTGCACTCATTGGGTTCTTTTGGAAAAAGCAATTAGCTTTCCCAGTGGTTAATGCTTGGGCCAAAGCATGATGGTCAAACAAGGGTCTAAAGCGTGTCATGTTATGTGAAGATGGTACTTTCTTGCTCAAGTTTGCAGCGAAGAATGGCTTGAATGATATACTCAAACAAGGACCATGGCATATAGGAGAGTAACCCTTATTTATCTAAAGATAACATCCTGGGATGGACGTGGACAGGAGTAAAATTGACGCGTTCCCTTTGTGGGTACAATTTCATAATTTGCCGATGGAATTATGGACCATTAAGGGCCTAAACTACCTTGCTAGTTTCTTGGGGAAACCATTGAGGGCCTAAGCTACCTTGCTAGGTTTTTTGGGGAAACCACTGTCTATGGATAATCAAATTGTTATGATGGAAAGGATTGGGTATGTCAAATTATGCATTGAGGTTCAGAGGTCCTCTACGTTACCTGATTACCTCTATGTGGTGTCTTGGGGAGCATGGTGAAATGTTGAAGAAGGAAATCCCATTGTCTTTCCCTTGGAAACCAAATTTCACAAAGCGATGGCAGGTGATAGGTAAAACATTTCTCACAGGCTGGTATGATGAACTGATGGGCAGTGACTCGGAGCTGTAAACATTTATAGATCGAACAGTAACAAAATAAACTTGAATCCATGTCTTATGCAATGTTCTTAATAATGTTTTATCCACTCTCACCTTCAAACTTTTCTCTGTTCTCTTAATAGTGCAAGAACTTCTTTTCTTGTTATGTTTTTAACGTAACCTTTGGAAGGGAGAGGGAAGGGTTATTTATAAGTAACCCTTATAACTCTAATGACCTTTAACAAGCCCAATCACTATTATTTTGGGCCCACCTTTATATTAGAATCCATTACAGTAATATGGGCCACATTAAGTATTAAAATTAATCTAACAATCTCCCACTTAGCCCATGGTACGACTTGGGGATTCAATAATAAAACTTTCAGTGTACATAATACATTGAATCGATCAAGTCATCTTTAATTGAATTAAGATGATGGGATCATGACAGTCACAAGTTATACAACATGATTCCTTCCATGTATCACAGAATCAACTCAACTCATATAACCTTAAAGTGGGTAATTCTGTAATTTATTATCTCACAGAAACAAGTATTGTATACAACATAATATGGATAACAAGTAGGTGAGCAAAAGCAAATATGACTATAATTGAATTCACAAGTGTCATAACAATTAGAGCAAGAAAATTATATGTATATATACATGTCAGAACTCTATGCTAACAAGGACTTATCTATAATGTCCATCCGTTCAACATGGCCAATAAATGTTTTGGGCAGTAAGCCTTTAATTACTGGATCTGCTATCGTTAGAGCTGTACCAATATGCTCAATTGACACTTTATGTTTTTGCACTTCTTCTTTTACAGATAAGTATTTCAAATCCATGTGTTTTGCACCTTTTGAATACTTTTCATTCTTAGAGAAGAAAATGGCTGTAGAATTATCACAATAAATTCTTAACGGTCTAGCAATACTATCGATAAGACCAAGACCTAAGATAAAGTTCCGTAACCACAATCCATGAATCATAGCCTCAAAGCAAGCCACAAGTTTAGCCTCTATAGTGGAAGTAGCACTAACGGACTGCTTTCTACTTTTCCACGAAATTGCTCCTCCAGCTAATAGGAATATATAACCGAATGTAGATTTCCATGAGTCTACACAACCGGCATAGTTTGAATTCGAGTAACCTATCACTTCGAGATGGGTTGATTTTCTATATGTGAGCATATAGTCCTTGGTGCCTTCTAAATATCTAAGGACTTTCTTTGTAGCTTTCCAGTGGTCCATTCCAGAATTGCTTTGATATCGGCCTAGCATTCCAATAGCAAAATTGATATCTGGCCAAGTACATGTTTGAGCATACATTAAGTTCCCAACTACTGACGCATAAGGAATAGACTCCATTTCCTTACATTCCAAATCATTTTATGGACATTGCATTTGACTAAATTTATCCCCTTTATGAATTGGAACTATCCCTGCAGAGCACTTTTCTATTTTAAATCTTTATAATATTTTCTCAATATAACCTTTTTGAGACAATCCTAACAATCTTTGTGATCTATCATGAAAGAGTTCTATTCTAATCACATAGGATGCCTCACCCATATCTTTCATGTCGAAATTATTAGAAAGAAAATTCTTGACATCATGTAACAAAAACATATTATTCGTAGCAAGCAGGATATCATCAACATATAGGACTAATA
The DNA here is from genome assembly GCA_027576715.1 of Erythroxylum flavicans. NCBI lineage: Eukaryota > Viridiplantae > Streptophyta > Magnoliopsida > Malpighiales > Erythroxylaceae > Erythroxylum > Erythroxylum flavicans. The sequence continues at coordinate 18,509 of JANZXP010095837.1, forward strand.
TAATGAACTTGCTCCCACTGATCTTCATATAGATACACTGATCAACAATGTTCTCTACAAAACCGTAAGACGTAATGGTATCATTAAACTTAAGATACCATTGTCGGGAAGTCTGTTTCAATCCATATATTGACTTCTTTAATTTACACACTAACTTGTCCTTTCCTATGGTTTTAAAACCTTCTAATTGATCTATATATACTTCTTCTTCTAAGTCACCATTTAGAAAGGTGGTCTTTACATCCATTTAATGAAGCTCTAAATAATAACAAGCCACCAAGGCCATAACAATTCTTATTGAGTCCTTCTTTGAAACTAGAGAGAAGGTCTCTTTATAGTCAATGCCATCCTTTTGAGTATAACCTTTGGCAATAAGTCTAGCTTTATACCTTTTATGTTGCCTTGTGAATCACGTTTGGTCTTAAAGACTCATTTACAACCTACTTACTTTGTTCCTTCCGGTAACTTAACTAACTCCCGGACTTTGTTGTCATCCATTAATTTTAACTCTTCTTTCATAGCATTAAACCATTTTTCAGAATTGTTACATTCCATAGCTTGTTTAAACGAGACTGGATCCTTATCAATGCTCAAGTCACATTCATGTTCAAGTAAGTAAACTTCATAGTCATTTGAAATAGCTGGTCTTCTCTGCCTTATAGACCTTCATAATGTTACTTCTTGTGGCATCACTTGATTATTTGTAACTTAAACATCATTAGCTGGTTCTTCATTAATATGTTCAATTTGTGGAATTAGAACGTTAATTTGTTGTTCTGGAATGTTGCGTATCCGTGATGCAATAAGAGGAATAACAACTGGTGGAATCACATTTGATGTAGTAGTTTCTACTCGACTTAGAGTAGGTTATATACGATTCTCGTGAATATCCACTTTTCACAGTACTCCACTCCCACTGATTGGATCATTTTCAATGAACCGAGCATTATTAGACTCAATTATTCTTGTACTATGTTTAAGATAGTAAAATCTGTACCCCTTTGATTTTTTAAGATAGTTGATGAAAAAACCACTAGTAGTTCTCACATCAAGCTTCTTTTTATGTGGATTATACAACCTTACTTCTACCGGACAACCCCAAATGTGAAGGTTTTATAAACTAGGTTTCCTTCCTATCCACAGTTCATAAGGTGTCTTAGGAACTGCTTTACTAAGAATCCTATTAAGCAGATACACAGCGGTTTTTAATGTATGCATCCACAATGATAATGATACAGTACTATAACTTATCATACTCCTAACCATATCTATAAGAGTACAATTTCGCCTTTTAGCTACACCATTTTGTTGTGATGTACTAGGCATTGTATATTGTGCACATATGCCTTGACTTGCAAGAAACTTTGCAAATGGACCTGGACATTATCCACGTTCATCAAATTTTCCATAATATTCGCCACCTCTATCAAACGTTACTATCTTTACTTTTCTATCTAACTACCTTTCTATCTCATTAATGAACACCTCTAGGATGTCCACAGAATGAGATTTTTCATACAGTAGATAAATATAACCATATCGTGAGAAATTATCAATAGAAGTAATGAAATATTTTTAATCACCCCAAGAAGGAATGTCAAAAGGACCATAGATGTCAGTATATATTAATTCCAATAATTCATTACTTTTTGTGGTTGGATGCTTTGATATATGTTTGGTTTGCTTGCTTTTAATGCAATCCACGCATATATCCCAGTTAACAAAATCCAATGGAGGTAAGATATCATTTTTCACTAACCTCTGTACCCTTTCCTTGGATATATGACCTAATCTTTTATGACACAAAAAAGTAGAATATTCATTTTGTGCACTACATTTACTTCCTATAATATGGTCAACATGAAATAGAGATGCAGCAAAATCAACATCAAGATTGAAACGATATAAACAATCAATTAAAGTACCAGAACCACAATAGTACTTATGTTTATACAAAGAAAAAACACCATTTCCAATCGTAAATTAAAATCCTACAGCATCTAACTTGGCAATGGAAACTAAATTTCTATCACATTCAAGAACATAAAGACACTTTTCTAGATCCACATAACACCCAGTGTCTAAGATCAATCTGTACGTCCCAATGTCCTCTATTCGCGCCTTCATTATGTTCCCCATATATAAGAACTTTTCACTTCCGTTTATGAGTTGGATTGAAAGGAATCTCTATTGAACATGTGACACATGAGTAGTTGCACCAGAATCTAACCACCAGGTATTATTAGGTACTTCAATAAGATTTGATTCAAAACATACTGGGACATAGTATGTACCTTTCTTTTCAAACCAAGCCTTTCGTTTAGGGTAATCCTTTTTAAAATGACCAAGCTTCTCGCAGAAGTGGCAACCTCTTGACTTTATGGATTCAGCCCTCATTAACTTTACTGAGAGCTTTGTTGTTGGACCCCGTTTTTGGAGCCTAACATCGTACATGGGGTCATGAAGCTTGAGCGTGGGGGGAGGCTTAGAATTTGAAAATTTGAAAGAAGAATCCTTCGGAAGCAAAGGCTAGCTTCGCCGCGGTGAAAACATATTGGAAAATCCTTTGAAACCCTCGGGAATTTTATGCCGTGGTGGACATATTGAACTTCACCGCGGCAAGCCCGAAATTTTATTTTCGCCATGGCAAACTCACTACACTAACGAAAAAAAGGACTTCGGGTTAATTACGTCGAGGCAAACATATATAACTTTGCCGCGGCGAAGTCGCCACTAGAAAATCAGAATTTCCTTCAGGTAAATTAGGCCGAGGCAACTTTTGGCAAAACCCCTGTGACAGAACCCATAACCCAAACTATTTATCTTACTAAAATGCAAATTTAAAATTCCTCAGCCACATTCATCAATTTAACCCAACAACAAAGTGGATACGAACATAACCACGAACAATTTCTCAAAATCTTAACCTCA
>JANZXP010095896.1:0-21422 GCA_027576715.1 Erythroxylum flavicans
TAAGTATCTGCACCCACTTTACACATATTCTGATTTTTTTACTTTGATTTATTTCAAGCTAATTGGATGTGTGAATTTTGGAATGAAAATATGTGTATTATGAAAAATGATAATGTTATAAATGTCTGATGCCATGTCTGGTTATGTTGTTGAGTTACTTTCTTTGTTCAATAGGGAGTAAATATCATAAAAATAGAGAAAATTCTATCGAATTTTTTTTAAATTGTAGGTCACTTATAACATTTTATTCTGATGTAGGAAAAGTCAATGGGTAGGAAGCCTACAACTCGTCAGCTCTTTTTGTACACTTACACTAACAAGCATAATGGTGTGACCTTCGTCAACATTAGACATAGAGAACTAAATGTATGTTAAATTTATACTTTAATATTAATGCTTAATAATTATCACTTATTAACATAAACATTGGCTTCTGATAGGACCAACTACAAGAAAGCGTTCAATAACAGTCTCAGCAATCTGAAGATGTTGATGAGAATCAAACATATCTTCATTCAATGGGTGGTAAGGACTGTCTTGGAAGGATCTTCGACTTAGGTTCATTTGCGAACACATGTTATTCGCAGTCCTCCACATCCAGTGTAGTCCGCATTTAGTAGGCAGTCTGCATCCAATAAAGTCCATGAGCTTTGGAGCACAGTACAGGCACTAGCAACTCAGTTGCAATAGTCAATGGAGTACATAGCCCAACTCTGTAATGAGATGGATGGGTTGAAAGGAAAGGGCAGCATTTCATTACAATATTCAGAGCATTCTCATTCACCAAATGAATAGCGTAGTTGTAATCATTTTGTATGAATTAAATACTTATTGTTGTAGATAATAAATTTTTTATTATCAATTAAGATAATTTTTACTTTATATCAACAATCACTTTCTGTTTTAACAAATTAAATGTAGAAACAAATCAAATATTATCAATAGATAACCGATAATTGTATAAATTATACATCAATCAGAATATTATCAAATAAAATTAAACAGAGGGAAAATATTTAAAAATATTAGTAATTTCCTACGGAAAAACAAAATCCATCGGTAAAATGCAGTGAACTTACTGACAGAACACTAAAATTTGTTGGTAAAATGCAGTAAATTTACTTACAGACAACTAAGATCTTTTGGTCAAATTAGTCATGAATTTACCAACAGATTTAAGAAATCCATCAGTAAGGTTACTGATGGAGGAGCCTTGTCCATCGCTACATTTACTAATAGAGACAAACCTTCCTTTGCTAAATTTACTAATAGCACAAAAATTATCGTCTCTAAATATAGTGACAGAATAGAAAAAATCCATCGATAGCTTAGCAATGAAAATTTTGAACTCTGTAGCCATTACCTACAAACATTTCTCCGACGACTCATTGCATCGGTAAATTTCATCGCTAATGTAGCTTGCCGACGGAATACCTTCACATTCCTCAGTAATTTCCATTGCTAAACCCATTTTTCTTATAGTGGAACAAGTTTCTATACAATGAAACCTTTTCGAGTAAGAGACATAAAAAATAGGATGAATTTTCAAGTCAGTAGGAAATTGAAACTTATAAGCCACAACACCAATTCGTTTTAGAATAGGATAAAGGCTATGAAATTAAGGAGATATCTTCTGATTGCACTTGGATCTAACTAAAATTTGTCGATAAGACTGAAGCTTTAAAAGAACCATGTCTCCAACAAAGAATGATACATTTCTATGATGAGAGTCATAATGGACCTTTATTGTATTTTGTGCATAAAAAAGTTTCTTTTTTAGTTCCTCCAAAACCACAACCTTAGTGCACAACTTATAATCCACAACCTCTACGCGACTTAGTGCACAACTTATGATCCACAACCTCTACGCGAGATATCCTAGGGCAGTAGGATAGAAGACATGGTGCTGGCCGACCGTACACCACTTCAAAGGGAGTAGTGCACAATGATGAATGAAAACCAGTGTTATAGCAACAATTAGTCCACACAAGCCAGTCTACCCAATGTTTAGGTCGATCACCTAAAAACAATGAAGATGCATCTCAATAGTATGATTGACTACTTCCGTTTAGTAGTCTAATTGAGGATGATAAGAAGAACTAAAGGATAACTTGGTTCAAACATGATGAAACAAATCCTTCCAAAGAAGACTAGTGAAAGTGACATCATGATTGTTTATAATAGATTCTGGTATCTATGCAACTTAACAATATTATCAAAGAACAAACTTACTGTAGTAACAACAAGATATGGATGGGAAAGTGGTAGGAAATAAGCATACATGGAAAAGTGATCCATAACCACTAACAAAACTATTTTTTTATGAGAAGGGGACAATCCATCAACAAAGTTTAAAGAAATATCAATCCAAACTTGGAACGATATTGGTATTCAACCTTGTTACTTTGACATATAAAACAAGTACGAACATAATCATGAACTTGTTCCTTCATACCCTCCCAATAGAACTCATAGTAAGGGGTTCAAGATCTTTTGGTAGCCTTTATGTGACTAGTGATGCATAACAAAGATAAAAGTATCTTGTAAGGGTGAATTGGAATAAAGATAGACTTTATTTTTTTTTAAAATCTATCTATCCCAGTATGACAACATTTGTTAATTATGCTTCCACTATTTATTATGAAGTTGTTGCAAAGCAGCGGTAGAATTTATTTCAGTTTGAAATTCATCAAAATATGTCATCTTAAGAGCAGAAATTGTTGTAAGAATAATAGTATGTTCAAACTTATAAGACAAAGCATCAACAATGATATTTTCTCTACTTGCTCGATTCTCAACTATGAAATTAAACCCCGACAATTTTCTTAGCTAGTGTTGTTGAGGAGGGGTAATAATTCTTCACTCCAGCAAAAACTTCAAGTTATACTGATGAAACTTCTACCCCACAAATAAGGTCGCCAATGTTGAATAGCTTTAGCTAAACCAATTAGTTCTTTTTCATAAGCAAGAAGCTTAACATGTCTAGTAGCTAAGGGGTAAGAAAAGTAAGCAATTGTTCAGCTTTTTGCTGTAGAACTGCTCCCAATCCAAAATTTGAAGCATTATATTCAACAACAAATGGTTAGGAAAAATCTAGTAAAACCAACACTGATGTAGTGGACATAGCCTGCTTAATTTTCAAAAAGGCATTCTTTGCATCCTTCATCCAAATAAAGGCATTTTTATGAAGCATTGCAATTAGGGATGTTGTAATCAACCCATAATTCTTCACAAACTTTTGATAGTAACTAGTAAGTCTTAAAAACTCTCGTAATCCTTTGACGGAAGTAAGCAAAGGCCACTTAGTCATAGCATCAACCTTACTGCAATCTGCTAAAACACCTTTGGGTAGAAATACCATGCCCTAAATAAGCCACCTCTGATTAAGCATAATTACATTTAGTTTTCTTTTAAAATAGGTTGTGTTGTTGAAGAATAGAGAAAACAACAAGTAAATGTTACATGTTCTTAACCTAAGATTTGTTGTAGATGAGCATATCATCAAAGAAAATAAGAGCAAACTTCAGTAGATATTGCTGGAAGACAGAACTCATCAAACCTTGAAAAGTGGAAGATGCCTTTATTAACTAAAAGGGCGTACTGGAAACTCAAAATGTCCTTAGTGAGTGCAAAATTTTATATTCTCCACATTAGCAGGGAACATTTGAACTTGATGGTAACCAAAATGTAAATCCATCTTTGTAAAGCATTTGGTCACATGAAGTTCTTCAAGCAACTCTTTAATTACTAGAATGGGAAAGGTATTCTTAACTATCTTCATATTTAAAGCACAATAATCCACACAAAAATGCCAAGTACCATCAGTCTGTGTAACTAACAACACAAAAGAAGAGAAAGGAGATTAACTAGGTTGAATCACTCCTCTGTCTAACATATCTTACGATTGCTTTTCAATTTCATCTTTTCGAAGGTGAGAATACATGCATGGATGAATAATTATTATTTAAGACCCCGGTTCTAACAAGCTGTGATGATCACAGGCACAACATAGTGTTAACTCTTTCGGTTCTTCAAAGATGCTGTGAAATTTTGATAAAAGTCTCTATAAATCAGAATCCCTGTCAATAGATAAGACATTAGTTGATAAAATGTTTATGGAAGTGGGCCTGGATTCCCTCATTCCTTGTAACTCTAAAGTCTCATATGATAAACCCAAAGTTTTTATCCAATTAAACCCAGAATTGCATCCAGTCAATTAAGAGACAATAAAAGCAAATCAATCATTACCTAAAAACAGAACGAAGCAAATCAATGTAAAAAAGAGTACCCATGAGGAGAGGAACATCACGACAAATTCTTTCATAAGGGACAAGCTCCCTATTGGCCACCATCACCCGCATATCTTCTTTAGTTTAATTTTTCTCCAAAACTATATCCAAGAAACTGTGATTACTTCTAGAATCAATCAGTATGTACAATGAGTTCCCTTATAAAGATCTTCTAATATGCATGGTTTGTGAAGATTGTGATCCAGTGATTGCATGAATTGAAATTTATGTTACTTCGACATTTTCCCTTTGTTCTTCATCTTCATTATGAATGTGGTGGTCTTCCATAACTTCTAACTAGAATAGTTTCTTGCAACGGTGGTATGGTACAAAACCTTTCATCATAATTGAAACAAAGACTTTTCGCCCTTCTATCTTCAATTTCAGCTTAACTAAGTTGCTTCACAAAGGGAGAGAGCGATTGAACAAAACCTGTTAGTTTTACATTGAAAGACTCTTCTTTGTTCCAGTTACCTCGCTTTTCATACAACCAAGTAAAGCTCATCACACTTGTTAAATTTTGTGGTTGATGTAACTCCACTTTGACAGCAATATATTCCTGCAACCCACTTAAGAAAATCTAACTTGTTGCTCCATTGTCAATGAACTGGCCCTAGTCGACAACTACTCAAACTGGTATTGATAATCTTTTATTGAACTGATATACTTAAGCTTAACCAATTCTCCTAATTTATTACTTCGAATAAAAGGCCCAAAGAGCAAGTTACATTGTTGCTTAAAAGCATCCAACGTAGTGGCTAGTCTGTCCCTCTCTAACTTCAGGAACCATAATTGAGCATTGCCTTCAAGATGAAAAGATGTTAAACCAACTTTATCTTCCTCGAGTGTTTTCTTATGCCTAGAGAAATGCTCACATCTGTTAATCTTACCCAAAGGGTCACTAGATCCATCATATTTTGGGGAATCCAGTTTTGAATATTTTGGAACAAATAAGGATGCTTATTGTGTTTCACCCACCAAATGCTCATCTCTCACTGCCTCTAATGACACTTTCCTCTCTATCATCCCTTCCCTCCAATTTCCCAGTAGACAAATCTTTAGATAATTTGTCCAAATGGTTAGTCAATTCTTGTCATTATGCTACTAGCGCTATACGATCTTATTTCTTAAATCTAGTTATAGGCCTAGTACGACTGAAGTATGTCTATAGTTTACCATATTTCTAAGTTTTCCTTCCCTTATGACCTATTTTTACAATATGAAAACTTGGGCTCGTTGGAGAGAACCCAACAATCTCTAAAAGTAAAGGTAATCAAGAGCTTTTTAGAAATACACCTTAACTTCTTATTGTTGTCTCAAACTGTATTTAAGGTCTACAAATAGAACTGCCAAAAATTAACCCTTCTAAAAAGTATCAATTTTAGATTTTAAAGCACAATAACTTAGTCAAACATACTAACTATTCTGCTATATATGGAAATAACTAATAGTAAATATATAAACCAAAGACATTCATAAACTATTTCTCATTCCTTCTTCTACTTTTGTTACCTTTTTTGGTAAACTTTCGAAGGTACTTAACAGAAAAGATGGAGCTCGAAGATAGCAATCAGCTCAAAAAATATTGTTGAACAGAAGCAAACTTATATAGGCTGAATCTTACATGAAAGAGAAAGTTTGTTGTAACAAATTTTGTAATAGAAAGAGAACAAAGAAAATAATACAAAAGGGAAACAAATAAGAAAGTGTATTCGGGCAAGGCCCAAATAAGAGAACTACCGAAAGAACAACAAAAAACAAAGAAGATAAGCCCAAAAACATTTTAATGAATTTAGGCTAGGATTGCATCATATAATACCCTGCCACAAGCTAGGCGGTATAGGTCAGAGATGACATCGAGCTTGAGCAAGAGGGTGTGTGTTGGACCTCGAATTTTCTTTTATTATTTTAGTAAGCATGAATTGAATGAATTTGGTGACCTTGTTGGATAAGTCATTTTTTTAAAATTGAAGTTTAATTGTTATGTCAAGATTAGGAGGATTTATTTAATGGATTAATGGAAAATTAAAGCATTAAATTGAAGAATTAAGAATGCATAAGGGTATTTTAGGTAGATTACTTAAGGTTAGAAGCACTAAGGCATTAAAGGAAGGGTAAGATTAGAATGGGAAGAGGAAAAGATTGTCTTGTAAATAAGAAGACAAAAACATGAAAAAGAGAGAGAAAGAAGAAGAGAGGTTTCGGTGGAGTTAAAAGAATAGAGCTTTGAACTAAGTCACAATTTTTCTTAGTCTTAAAGAGAGAATCTGAGGTTACTCAAAAAGGGGAAAAGAAAGAGGAAGGGGAGAGCTTTCTTTAGAACCAAGAACCTCATTATTTGGTGAAGGTTCAAAGTAAGATCGATTTTAATCTTTGGAGTTTTGGAGGTTTTTAGTTCAAAAAGCTTAAGAAATGTATGAGTTTAAAAATTCTAGGATCCATATTGTGCATGTGCATTATAGGTTCTCAAATCCAAATTTCTGTTGAATGGGAATTGTGTCTTATATGAAGGAAATCAATGAGGGGTTCAAGAGAGGCAAGAGGAGCAAGGGGAAAGACATCCTAAATCCAATACCTAAATAAGCAAGGATTTCAAGGTGGGTTATAGTTTTATGATGAAGCAATAAGCCATTAATGTTTTCTTTTAAACCAAGAAAATTGAATGATTTCAATTAGTTCAAAAATGTGCATTTGTTTGTTCTTGGTTAGGTTGAAAAAGTGCTATATGTTGCTGCATGATTCGGAAAAACATTTTTTTATGAAAAGTTGCAAGTTTATGAAATCATATTTTCAGATATGAAAAGCAATTTTCCAAGAATTGCTGTTATGGGCAACAAGTTTACAAGATCATGAAATACATGTTATGCGGGTTTGGTTTGGTCCATTCTGTTGTCAAGTGCACTTAGACTAAAGGCTTCTCCCGCCTGCCCGCTAGTGGCATATAGCTCCTTCATGGACTCCCTTATGTTTACGACTACACAAAAACCACTAAGTGGGATTGTGCTAGTTCGTTCTGTTCACGACTTCGCAAGACCATTATATGGAATTGTGATTGTTCTTACTATTTATGGACCTTCCAAACCATTTTGATGTACTTATGTGCTGTGAAATGTTTGTGAGATTGTTGCATGCATGAATCAAATTTGTTCATGAGTTATTTCATAAATAGAAATGAATTTTCCAAATGATTTTCGCTTATTTCTTGATTATAATTTTGTTGCCCATGAGCTTTAAGCTCACCCCCTCCCAATCCTGTCCCATTCAGGTGAAGAATAAGAAAGTGAGTAAGTCAAGAGTTAAGGCAGAACTCTAGTCTGCATATTTTCTTTTATATTCTTAAGTTAAATTTTTGAGAACTCAAGGCTTTAGCCACATTTCAAGCTTTACTAGTTCAAGTGTATAGATGTATTGTGGCTTGTAATGTTATTAAAGCTTGTAAAGACTTCTGCCAACTGTTATGAATGAAATATATGTATGTTCTACATATGACTATGATCACCGTTAAGTTTTCATGTTGTATGTGATGATTAAATGGGTTGGAGGTTTGGGGAAGCAGTGGATGTTTATGTTTTGTGTAATCTATTTCTGAAATAGAATGAATGAGGATGGTTAAAAGGATTTAAGTCTGCATTAAGTAAGGTAGATTGTAAGAAGGAAACATAGACAAAATTTATCATCTGTGATGACGTCACACACAGACACAAAGGAAAATATAGAGGAAGAGTAGTATCTGTGATGACGTTACACACAGACGCAAAAGAAACATAAACGTAAGGAACACAGACGACACGTCATAACACATACGCAAGGAATCGTGTGTGATGACACGTCATAAGGCAGACGATAGAAAGACAGACACTAGAAGGGTAGATGATAAAACATAGACGATAGGGGATCAACCACAGACGATAGAGGGTCAACCCAGACAATAAAAGTCAACCACTGACGATAAAACACAGACCATAAGTAAACATAGACGATAGGCCAACTATGGACGATAGGCCAACTATGGACGATACAAGAAGAAGTTAAGTCAGTATGATTGAACAGTCACTTAGTTGGAATTAAACACAGAAGGAATTATCAAGGATCAAGAAACAGTTAGAGACTTAGGCTCTAAGTACAAGTCAAGGGACAAACTGTTGAAGAGATTAAGATGAAAATCTGTCATGATCAAGGATTGTCTGGTATGGGCACTCCACCCTTGTGAGATGCGCGTCTAGATGTCACTTAGAATGTCAACCACGTGTCTCGCCGGGGGAGAGATCCTAACAAAACTGGTTTGATTAGTTCCCTTAAGATAATGATATTATACACACCCATGTTATTGATTCTATTAATGTATAAGTTTAAGAGTAAACACATTTTTTACATGATCATTACTTTAACAATGTTTGTATGTTCTATACCATCATATGAGAAGAACACGATTTATTATATATTCATATTTCAAACCATGTTCATGAATGGTTTTGCTCAAGGAACACGTCCTAGTACACACCTATGTACTAGACCATGTTTATATTTTTAATAAGGGGAGTTAGAGTCCCTAATTGGACATGGTGTTAGATAAGATCATGTATTAGATTGTGCTCAAAGAAATTTTAAATTCTCCTATGTCATGCCTAACAGAAGACAAAGGTAATTTCTTTGAAATTCTTTTAATTTCTCTCAAACCTCTTGCATTTCTAAATCCAAATGTTTTCCTAATATAAATCAAATACCAATTTCTAGAAATTACCATACAAACCAGTCGATTTCTTCACCTTTCCCTAAAAATTTGTTGGTTTTACCAAAAATATGATAATTCTATATAAAACATTGTATCGTATTACACAAGCAATAACATTATTCCATAAAAATAATGTATAACTTTTACTCAAATATGAAAACACTATAACCATATAAAAAAATCATTACTATATATAAATAATATTATAACTTTATACAAAAAAATACTGTAACTTCTTTAAATAAAAACCATGAATCTATTTAATAAGTTCCTCCTTTGCGGTCATATGTAAATACCACAATTGAGTAGATATAATACCATTACTACATATGAAGCATATCATCAATCTATGCACACACAAAAAAACATCATAATATGTAAATAATATTATGTATATACGTAAAAGAATATCAAATTGGGTATATTAGTGGTAAGTGCTAATTACTTTATGTGTTCTAGCATGATTTAGAGAGCTTTTATCTTTTTTATTATTTACATAGGATTTGATAGTTCGTTTGATTTATATTTTGTGTACATGCCTTTTTCTAGCTCTTTAATGAAGAATGAATGGTTTTATGTAAGTTTGAGTTAAGTTAGAATGATTTTGGGATGATCTTAGAGGAAGGAATCAAAACATGGCACCAACATAAATTATGTTTTGGAATAGAGGTACCAACATAGGCCTGTATTCTAGAATCGAGGGACTAACATAAGGGTGCGTTTAGAACATGAGGACCAATGCCATATCTGACCCGTGTTCAACTTAAGTTTAATGTTGTTTCATTATGGATCTTTTTTTGGACAAAGCAACACGGGACCAATTTTGGGGCATATTAGATCAATATAGGGTTGTGTTAGACCTATATTGGTGGTAATTTTATGAAAAAGAAGTCGAAAAGGGTGTGAAAAGTTACAAGCACCAACATAAGGTCATGTTTGACCCATGTTCGACATAAAATCTCAAGTTTTATGAAATAAAAGGAAGAAAGAAGTGAAAGATGCCTACGAGGACTAAACATTAGTCTGAAGGGAAAGGAGACACAATAGCATATCATAAAGAAGAAATTTTAGAGTAAAGCAAGATCCCATTAAGATAAACCAATAAGTATAAAAATTCAAAAACCATAAGCTCATTCTTATCTCTTATTTCTTTATTGTTCTTTATGTTTTTTCTGTTATATTACAAACTAAATTAGGCTATATATTTAAATGTGATCCCATAAAATTATGTTTTTATTTGATCTTTGGTTTAATGAAAGTTTGTTATTTTTAAAATTTTATCCATTTTCTCATAATCGATTAAATTGAAAGAACGAAAGTTTAAGATTCAATTATTTGATTCATGAATTGAGATTTTAGAGATGAAATGTATGGTTAAATCATAACATGGATAAAGATGGTTAAGTATGGGTTACTCAAAAAAGAATGGTGAGATCCTTATAAGTTAAGAATGAATCCTATCATAAAAATTTACAAAACAAGTTAGTGCATTCTTAAGAGTTTTAATTATAAAGTGATTTTAACCAACTTAAGAATATGGATTATATGTCTCGAAAGAGAATTTAGTTGTAACTTATGAATTCTTATCGACCCAAGTAACTATGATTAATTATTGAATCAAGATTCATAGTAAATTTCTAGGGAATTCTATGTCTAAATCTTGTCTATTCATTGAATATTTATCCTTATCTATCATATTGGCCAATTAACTCTTGTTTATTATTTAGATTAGCTTAGTTTCCTTTTTCTAATCTACTAACTTATTTATTTAGATTAGATAATAGAAATACAATCAGTACTAGTATTCATAGTCCTCATGAGATAGCTATAACTACATTATGCATTTGTGGTTAAAGCACACAACAGTAATAAATAGAAAAATAGGTTATAACATTCCTTTATCCTAAACCATATTTAACCTTAATTGTTAAAAGCAATATGGCATATAATATGATTGTTTTAGAAACTATGGTCATAGGGTTTTGTCAATTAACATGGTTGGCGATACTCTTGTGTATAAGATCGTGTATATTTTTCCAAAATAATCAATTTGAGTCACCAATTAGACAAGATCTTCGACATAACTGTGTGTTAAACTATGTTTTATTTAAATTTAAAATTTCACTATCATATGAAAAAGAAGATAGACCATTTTTCTTTAAAAGTCTCTCAATTTCTCTAAAATCCCTTACACACTTTAAAAATAAGTGGGAAAATGTTCATAAAAATACCGTTGATGTATAAGAATAAATTCCACCTTTAATTACATTTGTCAATACTATAACTTAGTAGGAAAAAAATATGATAACTCCATACAAACAATACCATATAACTCTATACCAATAATACTATGACTCTATATAAATATTACCATCACATTATATAAATAAGTAAGACTTTTACTTTAATATGTAAATACCATAATTGATTAAAAAGAATACCATGACTCCATATAATTAATCCAAAAAATCTATACAAACAATACCTTGACTCCATACAAACAATGTCACAGTTCTATACAAAAAATATCATCATAATACAAATAAGTAACATCTTTACTTTAATTTGTCAATAACACATTTAAGTACAAATAATACCATTATAACATATAAGGAATACCATAAATTCATACGAACAATATGATGACTTTATACAAAAAAATACCATCATAGTATATGAATATGTACCATTTTTACTTTAACATGTCAATATCAAAACTTAGTATAATGGATATCACAACTCCCAGACAATACTATGATCCCATATAAATAATACAATAACAACAAAAAAACTCAATGAAAGTCCCATTAATATGCAGGGTCTGGGAAGGTCTAGTAATATGGAGTCTTACTTCTAACTAGTAAAGAGGTTGTTTCTAACACATAAATAGTACCATAAATTTATACAAAAATTGCCATCATACTATACAAATAAGTAGCACCTTTATTTTTATATGTCAATACTACATTTGAGTATAAACGATAACATCATAACATATAAAGAATATTGTGATTCTATACAAATAAAATTACAAATTTATATAGAAGATATCATCACACTACAAATAAGTAACAACTCTATTTTAATATGCCAATACCATAAATTAGTTAAAAGAATACATGACTCTATACAAATAGTATCATGACTCCATACAAATAATACATTGACTCTATATAAACAATACCTTTAAACTATATAAATAAGTAACATATTTACTTTAATATGTCAACATCACATTTGAGTACAAATGATGCAATCACATTATAAAAAGAATACCATGAATAATCTATATAAAAATTATCACACTATACAAATAGGTAACATATTTACTTTAATAAGTCAATACCACAACTTAATAAAAAGAATAGTATGACACCACAAAAACAATATCGCGAATCTATATTAATAATATTATTATTGTGATATCATGAGATATATGGTTATTTGAGTCACATGTGAATCCATTATTATCATTTCTTGCTAAAGGACATTTGTCATATCATTTTATGGGGATCAATAAAGTTGAAGTGTCACGACCCGAAACTTCATTGAGCAGATGATAACCACCGTATACCAGGGCTAAGGATACTCATGGTACCCTTAACTCGACTATGCAAGGCTAACTGGATATCTTTAAAAACATTTACAAATCGTAAGATAGTCAAGAGTTAATTTACAAAATTATAAAGCATATCAACATAATCATGAGCTACTATACAACAAAAGTACAAAACAAAGATTACCCGCATGCAGTAATGCCTCGAAAATGTCAAAAGACTGCACGATCTACTCAGAGCTTCAAGCTCACAAAATTAACCTGCATGGTTGGAAAGCGGAGGGGGTGAGTACATTATGTACTCAATGAGTAGGAAAAAGAAACATATGTCAAAAATAGAACCCGGTACATACCAAGACAGTCTAAATAACTTATGGACGGTTTTACGCATCTAACATGCCTATACCCACCTATGAAGTGAACATACATGACGTAGAAACACAGGCCTAGTCTATGACTCATCCCATACTGGTTAAGAACCACTTAAGCCTAGCCTATTAATCACTCATTCAATGAACATAGGTTCCAGTTCTAGTACACAAGAGTAGAAAAGCATCACATGTAAAATCAAATCTTTTCAGGAAGCCAAATCTCATAATAGGCCAAAATAGTTTTGTGTGTCACCACTAATCGGCCAAACTAGTTGTGCACACCCATTGATTCCCAGTGTTGGCCCAACTTGCATTTGTGGTGAGTCTAGACTACTGTCGACAAGAGCGTCATGACCCTAGTGATGACCTTGTCCGTGACTAGAGGTGTGCAATCACCCACAAGTCCCGTAGAAAGGTGTCAATATGAGAACTTGACTTTTATGTACTAGCGTTCAGGGTATGGGGTGACTTAATCTATTGTTCCTAGCACACGAATGGCCAATCGTTACCTCACCAATTACCAAAAAAATCATTTACAAATATTTAGAACTAAAATCAAGTAAGGTACCATACATTTATTTATCGTTCCAACCGATAAAATGGAACCTTGCTATGGCTCTAAGCCAAAAGAGAACACATACATGCAGCATACATGACTCGGTTATGCATATGTAAGTTCCAAAATATTATTTCATGCAATAAAAGTTATCTTTTGCACTTCGAGTGCAAAGTTGTTCAAAATTGTAGTTTCAAAAAATAAAACATTGTCCTTTGCACTTATAGTGCTGGTTTGTTGAAAATAATATCATTCCTCAAAATACCTAATAAAAATATCAGTTTCACTCCAAGTGCAAAGAGTTATTCAAAACAATGTTGTTTATTAAATACATAAGTATACTAGCATCTATTTGAGATTCAATTCTATTATGCATTACGTAGGTTCAAAATTTACATATAAGTCATCATGCATGTCTTGGAATGTCCTAATCCTATTTGAGAAATATGTTTTCCCCAACTCACCTTAAATAAAGGTATACACTCCCTTGACTTTAATAATCCTCAGTACGAGCTCCTTGATCCACAGCTCCCGAGCCTTTATACATACAATTTGTAATGTATTTACTACTCAAACATATATCTCATATTTATACACCATCATATAAGTGTATAAAACACAATATCACTATTTTTAAGCTATAAGATTCAGCCATTAAGCTTCTCACATGATTACTTCCCTTATTATTCGCATATGCTTTCTTTTGCATTTTTCAAGGCATTTAGTGCCTTTGATCCGATACTTACATATTTCAAAACATAATTAAGCACATTTTTATCTAAGCACATTAGGCCACTACTCATTAAGCTAAGCAAAAATTCAAGTTTACTATAAGTAAACATGAAAGCCTCTTTCCAATGCACACCATTATAATCCCTAAATCCTAAGCCAAGTTCACTTAGGTATTTTATCAAACACCTAAAGTCATGAACTTGAAAACCTCTTTCCAATGTACATGTTCCTCATTTTTCATCATCAATTCACATTATAAATACACAATTAACACCATAGAATTCATTTAGACCATAAATTTCAAAAGATATTCAAAATTTCACAAACTTTCACCAAAGAGAGGGCATCTCGGTTTTAGCGTAAGGATACTTCTCCAATACTCATTTCATTCATCTAAACCATGTTTCATGCATATTCAATCACGAAAAACAACATATCTTAACACCAAACTCAAAATCATAATGTAGAGAGAGATGAGACAAAATTTACCTAAACTTTCCTTTAGTGATATCTTCAAATCCTTTGAAAATTTCTCAAATCTGATGATAGATTTGAGTTTATTGTTTCCAAATTACCTTAGAATATCTAGGTTTGGGTTAAAGAATGAAAAAAATGTGGTGAAAGGTGGGTGATGGCTGAAACTCCACTCCTCCTCCTCTCTTCTCTTCTCTTCTCCTTTCTTTTAATTAAAACAAAATGTTTCTAATGTTTAAGGAAGGGTGCATGGCCACACAATGAAGAAAGATCTAGATTTTGACTCTTCTTTGATCAAACATGGTGAATTTACCTTTTTGCCCGTAGCTTATATGAAATTACTATTATACCCTCCAAACTTTCCTAACTTTGCAATTAAGCCCAAAATTTGAGAATGACCAAAATTTTTATTTTCATTTTAGTCCTCGGACTTTTTCCAATTATAAATAAGCCTCTTAACTTTATAAAATTACATATTGGTCCTCTAAGAATTGAAAAATTACGTTTAAGTCCCTTATGTACATCAACTTTTTAAATTAAACTTTCTAAGTGTCCAATAAGTCTATAAATCATGTTTAATCACCTATAAGGTATTATAACACATTTAACTCAGCCACCATGGCCATATCCATCCAATGGAATCGATTTTACACACTTAGAAGCTTATATCTCAGAAATCTCCAAGATTTCACACACCGATAAACTTTAAGTTCATGTAAGGGCATATAACATTATATATCATTGGAATATATACCAAAAGGATTCTAATAAATTTTTGAACTCATATACAACTATGTATATATCAATATACAGTAGTATCACCAAGTATAGACCAATACAAAAGGGATTAGAAAATTCGGCATTACAATATGGATGATAAGAAGTTGCGGGATGGGGACAAAGAAACTGTGCAACAGATTTTAGAGCACCCTTTCCAATTTACACTGAGGAGGAAGGTACTTATTTTCGTTCCTTTTGTTCCAGACAAATTTTAGTTCCCAAGTATTTTGACTTTGACATACTAGATAGGCTAGAATTGTGTGAGCGGGTAGAAAATCTAGCTGAGAGGATCAAGTGGGCTCAATTTATTCGATTTCAATTCCCTATTTATGAGGAGCTTACACTGAAAATTTTTACTTCCCTAACCTACAACCCTAGGAATCCAAAAGAATTGTGGTTTAAATTGGGGGGATGAGCCTATGAATTAAATGTTGAAATCATGTGCCAGATGTGTGGATTTCCCTAATCCTCCATTATCGATCAACATGATGACTTTCGTCCTTCTTAATACTGGAATGAGCTTACTAGTGCTAAGCATTTTCATGTCAAAAATGCTCATAATAAAATTATAAGGTCTCACGAACACTTGTTGCTGCAGAAGTTTATGCCTTCGGTCCCTCAAATTGACTTACTCATGGCAACCTTCCAGTCACCTAATGACCTATAACATTAATCACTACTCCCACTGGGGCTAGGAAGTAAATCCCACAACCCAAAGCGACAAAGAAGAAATACCAGAGAGGAAGCCAAACTGGCCTATTAAGCACAGCTAAGCTAATACATGCCGGAGGTAAATTCTATTTGGCCTGCCTGTCTAGACGCTAAACCCTTTTTCATTATCATCTACTACCCTTAATTTCCTCCCAGCTATTCACGCATGGAGTTCGTCATATGTATGTTCAACTTCGGTTGTTGATGCTATAATAGGTAGGAGTACGTTATGCCAAGATCTGTAACTTGGGCAAACCAACCTACTTCATTTGCAACGTGGCTTTTTAGCTACTAAGAAAAGACTTAGCTTTTAAGACATTCTAGAAGAAGTCTAATACTGCATTTTAGGGAACAAAATGGCTCAAAGGTTGATCAGCTAATACTGAGGAGTACAGTTAGAATCTTCTGTACAGTTCTCATTTCATATAGAATGTTGTAAAAAAGTAGTAGACTCTTATAAGCTTTTGGTAATGTCTATATATGGATTATGCATGAAAAGCTACAGTGTATTATGTTTTGTAAATGAAATAGGAAAATTTAACCTTTTCAAACTTTGTAAAGTGTATGATGCCATAATGAGTGTATATGACTGCTCTAACATGCCATTGTCATAGGGTATGTTCTTGAATGTCCTCTAGATATTTGAGTATATACTCTACGGTAGTGGGGTGTTACAGAAAATGTGTATAAAGGAACAAATCAAGTTATGAAGCTAGAGATCAACATGCTCATTAGATAATATAACCTTTGTTATATTAAAGAATAACAATTTTATTATTCAAATTTTCACTATAGATACTAAAATTATAATTTATTGAAGTCTTTCAAAATTTTCATTTTAAATCTTGATGTTGTGAAGAATATATAGGGATCTCTTTTCAGATCATGAAATTCAAAGTTGACAAATATTGAACTAAGAGAGGTTTTAGATCACGATTTTAAAAATAGTAAAATTTTTATCAATAAAATAATAATTTTACTCTTGATGATCTTACAAATTTGACATGTAAAAGAATCAAGCAATAAATGAGGAATAAAAACATACGATGGGACAGTAATCTCGTGACTCAATTGTTCATCAAAGAATAATTCATTGTGGAACAAAATTGAAAACCAATTAAAGAACAAGGTAAAGTTATAAGATCAAGAATGGATCAAGAGAAAATTATATTGAGAGCTATGTAATTTTTTAACTTTCTATTTATTTCTTGATATTTTAATAAACAGGCTCAAATTGTATAACATTTTCAAATTGGTCTTAAATGCATTACAATTTCAATTTTCAAAAGGTAATTTTGATTAAAGTTTAAAGAAAGATGGTATCTAATACCTATTTTTTAAATTTAGGAAATTTCTAAATTTGAAGTGACAAGTTGATCACTTTGAAAAACTTGAAAAAATTTTGAAACTTCTAAGTTTGAGAAGTTTTACCAATGAATGATATAGATCAATTAAATGTCGATTAAGTTTTGAAAATTAGATGGGTAAATTTCACTAGGATCCACCAAACAATATTAGAGTTGAGTTTAAATAGATTTTGTAAGGTCTTAAGAAAAATTTTCAGTAGAACCATGCATTTGGTTTGATTTCCATAATAACTAGTTTGCCTTATATACATTAGTTTATGTTTGTTAGAAAACTTAACGAATCGTACTTGAATTTTTATGAGATTTTATGCATTTTTAGAATGCATTCATTATTCTTTAGCATTAAATTAAACCCTAATAATTTGGTTGAGAAAAGAGGGAGTTGTTTCTTTTACTTTTCAATTAAGTTAATGTGTTAGAATAGTTCGTTTCACAAATTTTAAGGGGTTGCTTTAAACCCAAGTAAAAGAAAAATAGAATATGAAGTTGCTCTTCACTCAAAAGGAAGACAATTGGAAGAAGTTCTTAGGTTCAAAAAAAGTAAGGGTTAGTGTATATAAATTCTAAAAGGTGTTTGAAAAGTTGATGTAAGTTACAAAATGGCTTAACTAGTACAAAATATTTGTATCATCTTTTTCTGGTTTTAATGTGTGCTTAATTGTTTATATATTCACTCCTTAATACTTAACGATTAATATTATGAAATGCTTAAGATACTTATTTTGGTTCATATTTGGATTTAGTACAAGTTGGAAGCAAAAGAGCTAAAATGAGTCATTCTTTTGAAGTTCAAACTCATTTATCTTTGTGGAAAAAGAAGTAGACGGATTAGAGAGAAGATGGAATAAGAAAACATAAGAAAATGAAGATTTCAACATGACTTATAAGATACATGGCCATGTAAAAAAAAAGTGGAGTTATTTTGATACACGGTTGAATGCAAGCGAAAACCTAGTTTTTCATATAAATAGACATGTAAGTGACCAAGGAAAGTATGAATCATTTTTGAAACAAGAAAGGAGGCAAAACACTCACTTCTAGGAGATCTATAAAGGGGTAATCTATTAGAGTAGTGCCCTAAAGGCAATTGCCTTTAGCGCTTTTTGTACTAAGTTGTTTACATACTTTATTTTCAATAATAAAGAAAAACATATTTCATTAATTTGGTGTTCATTATTTATGAATTGATATTGATCTATAAGAAAATTAATGAAGTCCATGATATATGACATAGCATGAAGGAAATTATGATGTGATAATACTACTGAGATTCCTATCATGTGCAATTATGTCAATATTTTTCCCTAGTCATAGGATTAATGAGACTGGACATTATTAATTTGGATAGACTAGCACATGTGAAACTCTTTGATTTGATCAAGCAGTAGATCTCAGAAACTATAAACATGAGATGTTTAGAGTTGAGATGTCGATGCTTACTAGAGGTAGCAAGTACATTAGATGACCCACTATGAGATCATCACTTGGATGTCCTATTCTAATGTCAGTACCACTTTACCCACGATCTCTTGTCGGGGTGATTACTTGGAAATCTCTGTCCGGAGTACACGAGTCTTCATTGATGTATAGAGTAATGAGTCCCAAGATGAGAACTGATATCACTTAAGCTAGATTTAACATAATCAGTCTAGTGAGAGTTGACACTTTGCCCATACTCATAACCAAGTATGGTTAAAGGCCGAATTGAATAGCAATTGTATATGGGAGGGTTTATGAGATGGTTCATGATGAGCATGGGTTCATTCATCAAACCACTTACTTCTGGTCAATTGGGATTTATGATGTGTTGCTAGACGTGGCTTATGACTTCCTTCGATTAAGTGTTAATCCAAGTGGCCAACATAACTGGGAACCTAATAGGTCACACCCATAAGAGTGACTCGGAGGATTTGTAAAATGGTTTTGGATAGAGATCCATTATATGTAGATAAATAGAACCAAATGGATCCCAATGAGATCGAGATGTGTCCTGATGAGATCGCGATGCTGATATTGCTGAAACAAGTCTCTGGTGTTTTTCCATAGTCAGGACCCGACAAGACCTACCCCAGTATGACTGGACCATCTCAGCATATATATATATATATATATATAAGCAATGTGGAAGATGAGAGAGGGTTCTTTAAAGTTATGCATTTATTGTCTTTAAATGATAAAAGACAAAATCGACAAAAGATAAAAACAAAAAGGCTAGTAAGATGATGATAATCATTTAAATGGTTTTGGTAAGCCCTTTTTCACGATTCTCACTATATATTTTCATCATCTTTCTTATCTTCTTCCTCTTCATTCTCTTTCATGTTTTTTCTCTCCATAGAACAAAGAAGAGAGCTAGTAGTCTTGTCTTTCTTCTACCTATTTTTGTATCAAAGAGTTTCATTTGGTTAGTTTCTTCGATCTCTGCGTGGATACTATTAGAAACGATCTATTTTGGTCTTTGTGTTTTGCGACAACCTGACGAGTAGAAGATCTAAGAACAAAGGAGAGTACACATAAGGTACCTGGTTATTATAAGAATGATTAATTTTTGTAAATGCCATGAATTCCTATATATATGTGTGTTATGAACATGTATGTGAATTAAGAATTTTCAGCTAGGTTTAATGATATTTCCTTGTATAGGCATACAGATCCTGGACTTTGGAAAAGTCCTGGAACAATTTTTTTTGTTTTCCATACTGCGTATATATGATGCACACACCGAGATTTTCCTACAGTGGTTTCAGAGCCACTTGTGCCATGTATAAAGGAGAAACCATAACTTGTGTGATACTGCCTATTGGATGTAACAGTTATGCATTCTAATTGTTGAATTCTAAATCAGTATAGAGATATTTTTTTTGAAATTTTTTTACCTAGATTTGCTCATGAGATGTTAGTGACTCTGTCTGTGTAAGAAAAAAAATTTACCAATGTGATTTGATATGTTTTTTCTAATTAATTCCCTACTGTTTTGGTTGCTATGTTTATGCACATTACATAAACAGGCTTGCTTGCAAATTTGAGAATAAATTCTATAAATTTTTTTGGGTATTTTCTTTTACCAACCTCTTTGTAATATGTTTATAAATGTCTATAAATGTGGAAAAATGTTTTCTAGGTAATTGAATATTTATTTGAGAATTTCTTGTGTGCTGTTGGGAATGTCTGTGTTGAGGAACATAGATTCTTGATTGGCTTGGTCGCTAAGGTTGGTTGAGTTTTTATTGGAAATAAAATCTGAAAAATTCCATGGAACATGTTATAGCCTCTGTAATTTTCTCATCATTTATTGAAATTGTTTCAATAATTGTTTTAAGCAAAAGACAGAGCTGGACATTTATGAGAAAACTGTTAGACCTGGTTTGTTTGAAGTGGTGATTATGTGTTTTTTGGTTTCAATGCGTCGGATAATTTTTTATGTGATCAGAAATATGTTACTTTGATATTCTATGGATTCCAGATTGATTTTCTTGAAATTGGGTTTCAAAAAAAATTCGGATGTCAAATATGTCATATTAATGTCTCATTGGTATATTCAGTTGCCTTGATTGTTTTGACCGTCATAAGTTATGTGACAAGTGCCGAAGTAATCTTGATAAAGTGGAGATTAATTAAAGATACTTAGGGTGATAGTTTGATGTTATCAAATTATTTGGAAATCTAAGAAATTAATTTTGTATTAATCTATTTCGAGTATTTCATGTCTAGTATGATTAGATATGGCAAGCATGATATAATTGAAGTGTTTAACTAGTACTGTTGGGCCTCGATTCTTTTTCTTACTAAATAAGCATGTGTTCAGTTTATTTTGAGGTTGAGTTTGATTAATTTGTTTTGGTTAGGATTTAATT
>JANZXP010096031.1:0-21382 GCA_027576715.1 Erythroxylum flavicans
TTCTTACTTCTTCAATTTAACTTACACCATACTATACTCTAACTTAATCTTAATTTCTCCATTTAATACTTCCAATTTCCATTAATCCATGACATAAATCCTCCTAAACTTGACATAATAATTAAACTCCAATTAAACAATGATTTATCCAACAAAATCACAAAATTCATTCAATTCATGCTTACTAAAATAAATAAAAAAATTCGGGGCCCAACATATTAGCAGAAAGTAACCTTTTCTTTTCTTTTTGTCACTTCATTTAGTAGTCTATTTTTGATAGTCTCTATTGTGAACTTATCATTTAGAATGAAATAGCTAAGCGATATAACAAGAGTGTCCCAACAATAAGCAAAGCAGCAACAAAGCTTATAACTTATCATTAAGGGACATTTTATGGGCAAATAATTGATTAATCAAGCTCTGAAAATGATTCAAATGTGGTGTTGTGCTATCACCACCATTGTATTCTAGCTTAATAAGTTTGCTCATTAATAACACTTTGTATAAGACATTCTTTTTTTCAAATATAGTCTCGAGTTTTACCTATAATTCATCATTGGCAATGTATTGGAGGATAATCATGTCAACAAATTGTCTAATTGTTCAAACAACCTTTTGGTTTAAGATTTTTTAATCACTTTCTAAATATTAATTTTGTATTATTTGATTCAAAATAGGATCATGTAAATCGTTTATATAAAGGATGTCTTTCATTTTAGTTTTTCACTTATATTAATTATCAAAACTTAAATAAATCATTTCAAGTGCAACAGTTTTATCTTCCATCCTAACCAACATAATAAACTACACAAGATTTAAAACTTGTCAGATAATAATAAGTTAAAGAAAGGAACTAAAATATACACAAGAAATAACTAGACGCTTGCAAAAGAGCATTGAAACCCTCATTCAAAATTACAAAGAGGGGAAGATTAAGAAACAACTCATGTTTTCAAGCAAACATATATAAAAACAAGACAAAACAAAAAATGAAAAGAAATGGTGATAACAGGCACAACAACAACCAAAAAACTCAGTAAAGAATTAATATAGACTAAAAATTTCCTACTTAAGACATAAATAAAAGGTATAAAGAGAGAAAGGTAACAAGTTCTATAAAAGGAGAGGTGCAGAGAAAAAAAGATTGAAAGGGAGGAGAATGGGGTGGCTCTCTTCTGACTTGAGAGAGATTTTTCAAGAAGTTAAAGGTTTTCGAGACAAGTGTTAAATTTTATTTTTATTTCAATGAGTCCCTCCCTAAGTTTTAAGCTATTTTTAAAATACTTTTATTTTTTAGACTATTCTTTTCCTTTTATACTAATACTAACTAATCGAGATTCTTCTTGCTCAGGGTCTTATTGCAATTTCATATTACATTATACAGTTGCACTGTGTTCTTTGATTTGGGCTTACAGGACCTAATGGCTGGTTTACATTATTTGTTGGCCTTTAGTATTCAGGACTCGGGTCAATGGAAACCATAGGTTGTTATTTGGGTCCATAATGTAGACATCACACAAAGAACCAAGTACCAAGTTACCATCTTACGTTAGACATTGGTTGACTACATGCAGGGATACTGACCATTTTTCAATTAGAGTATATTTATTATTTTGTTCATTTTACAAATTTTTAATTATCTAAAGAATTAATTGTTATAAGAATGACATTGTAATTATGTAAAAAAATAAGTGTCATATAACAAACATAATTTTATGAATTTATAATGTCATATCAATATATCATGTCATATGTATAAATAAAAAAATGTTAAAATAAAAATCATACAAAAAAAATACTATCATTCCTTATATTAAAGACTATTGGGAAATGATACCATAATTGATAAATTTGGCATAAACAAAATAAATTCCTTTTCTTCTGTGCAATTAAAATAGAAACAACCCAATAACAGATAATAATATAATGCAAGAAATAAATCAGGAGACACCAAATTTTAACGTGGAAAACCCCCAATGTGAGGGAAAAACCACGAGACCTAATCCAGTTAAAAACTTCCATTAATCAAATTAATAGGTACACCAATGTTTTCTGAGATACTCTAGGGATTATCAAATCACCAATACAATATAGTACCACTAACAAATATTCTTGCCCAGCTAAAAGAGAAAGAACTACAATAAATAAATTATATCAAATGATGTTCTTAATACTAGGAATAACATACTAAAATTTCATCAGAAACATAACTCGTTTGCTTGTCTGATCTTCTGGCATGAGATCTCCCTTTTCTTCTCCTCTTTGGTAGTGGCACACACCCTCTCACATTTCTCTTTTTTATTTTGTTCTTTTTTTCCTTACTTATTCACGTCTCACACTCCCTCTTGAATTAGAACTCTTTTTTTAACTCATTAACGAGCCCTCACTTAGGAGGGACCACCTTAAATCTCCCTCTCTCGACTCAAGTAGGGTAATGATCAACTAAGCCTGCTACTTCTCTACAGTAATATAACTTTTCTGCTGGCAAGGTCTTTGTCATCATATATGAACCATTATCATTAGTATGGATCTTCTCAATTAATAATATCCTCATCTCTAGCACTTCACGTATTTAATGATACCGCACTTCAATATGCTTCGTTCTAGAATGAAATGTGGTTTTTCTACTAAGATGGATAACACTCTGACTATCACAAAATAACTCATACTTCTCTTTCTTGAAACCCAACTCATGTAGGAATTTCTTCATCCACAAGAGTTTTTTAGCAGCTTCTATAATATCTATATATTTAGCCTTAGTGGAAGACAAAGAAATTGTAATTTAGATTTTCATGATTCTGCTTCCTTTGTAAAAGTCATCACATATCTAGAAGTAGACTTTCTAGAATCAATATCACTAGCCATATCTACATTTGTGTAACCACACAATATTGCCTTACCATTACCAAAATATAAACAGACTTTAGAAGTACCTCTAAGATATCGAAGAATCCACTTCGCTGCTTCCCAATGTTCTTTACCAGGATTAGAGATAGGGATGGCATTAGGTCAGGTAAGGCCCAGGCCACTCTTAGCTTGGCTCGACCCGACCTACAGGCTGACCGGTCCTTGATTCGGCCCCTAGCCTGATGAACCACCAATGGGTGAGGCCTGTCGGGCTCAAGCTTATATTTTTTATAAAAATTTAAAAAAATGACAAAATTTTATTTCTTTCCGCCGAGTCATGGGTCGAGGTAGGCCAATTTTGCTATTCCTAATTAAGAGAAACTGACTAACAACTCCAACTACATGAGCAATGTCTGACCTAGTAAATACCATGATATATATCAAACTACCAACCGCAGATGCATAAGGAACATTTTGCGTCCTTTTTATCTTTATCACTTGTAGGATATTATTTTGAACTTAATTTGAAGTGGCCTACAAATGGAGTCTTAACAGGTTTGGAACTTCCCATATTAAACCTCTCAAATACCTTTTCAATATATTTTTCCTTGGATAGCCACAATTTTTTGTTCTTCTTGTCATGAGTAATTCTCATGCCAAGGATTTGCTTTGCAGGGCCTAAATCCTTCATTGCAAAGGATTTACTCAAGTCTCTTTTAAGAATTTCAATTTCCTTAACATCATGACCAACAATCAACATGTCATCCACATAAAGCAAAAGAATAATGAAATTATCATCAGAGAATTTCTTAGTAAATACGTAATGGTCAGAACGTGTCTTACCAAACCAGTGGTCCACCATGAAGGAATTAAATTTCTTGTACCACTGCCTAGGTGCCTTTTTCATCTTGTATAGACTTTTCTACAATCTACAAACTAAATGTTCTTTGCACTTTTCCTTTAAACCTTCAGGCTGCTCCATATAAATTTCTTCCTTCAAATCACCATGAGGGAATGTCATCTTCACATTAAGTTGCTTAACCTCTAAATTCAATCCAATTGCTAAAACAAGCACAACTTTGTTTGATGACATTTTTACTACAAGTGAGAAATTTCCTCAAAGTTGACACCTTTCTCTTGACTAAAAGCTTTTACGACCAATTGTGCCTTATACCTTGGTAGTAAGTTATTCTCTTCATGTTTCAACTTGAACACCCACTTATTCCTGAGTGCTCTCTTGTCTTGAGGCAACTTCACCAAATCAAAGGTATGATTCTCATACAAATATTTCATCTATTCTTGCATGGCTTTCATCCATTTGTCTTTATTATCAAGTGATATGGCTTCTTGGTAGTTTTCTAGCTCTCCCTTATTAGTGAGCAACACATACTCATGTGAAGGGTATCTATAGGAAGACTGATTGTTGGGCCCTGAATTTTATTTATTTATTTTAGTAAGCATAAATTGAATGAATTTTGTGATTTTGTTGGATAAATCATTGTCTAATTGGAGTTTAATTATTATGTCAAGTTTAGGAGGATTTCTTTCATCGATTAATGGAAATTGGAAGTATTAAATGGAGAAATTAAGATTAAGTTAAAGTATAGTATAGTGTAAGTTAAATTGAAGAAGTAAGAATGTGTGAGGGAAAAATTGGAAGATCACTTAAGGTTAGAAAGCTAAGGCATTACATGGAAGGGCATAGTGGTCATTGCTTATTCATTTAAGGCATAAGTGAAAGAAGATGTTGTTTTGTATTGAAATTGAAGAAAGAATCATGAGAGAAAGAAGAAGAGAGGTTTCGGTGGAGTTAAAAGAATAGAGCTTTGAACCAGGTCACGATTTTCTTAGTCTTCAAGAGTGATTTTGGTGTTACTCAAGAAGGGAAAAAGAAAGAAAAAGGGAATAGGTTTCTTTAGAGCCAAGAATCTCATTATGTGGTGAAGATTCAAGGTAAGATCGATTTTAATCTTTTGGAGTTTTGAAAGATTTTTAGTTCAAAGAGCTTAAGAAATATATGGGTTTAACTATTTTAGGATCTATTTTAGTGAATGTGCCTTATGGGTCATTCAAATCTGAATTTCTGTTGAATGGGAATTATGTCTTTTATGAAGGAAATCAAGGAGGGGTTCAAGAGAGGCAAGAGGAGTAGGAGGAAAGACATCCTAAATCCAATACCTAAACAAGCAAGGATTTCAGGTGGGTTACAGTTTTATGATTAAAAAACAGGCCATTAAGGTGTTCTTTTATATGACAAAAATAAACAATTTTAACTACTGCACAAACATGCATTATAACTCTTTGAATGCCTTGAAAAAGTGTTATATGTTGTGTATGAGATTATTGCGTTGATGAGTTGTGACAAGAACATGAAAAAGATTTTTGAAAGGATATTCTGTTTGAAAGAGATCAAGTTTCGTAAACTTGCCATCGTGGGCAATAAGGCAAGTTTACAAGATCATGAAATACATGTTATGTGGGTTTAGTTTGGTCCATTCTGTTGTCAAGTGCACTTAGACTAAAGGCTTCTCCTACCTGCCCGCTAGTAGCATGGAGCTCCTTCATGGACTCCCTCATGTTTACGACTACACAAAACTACTAAGTGGGATTGTGTTAGTTCATTCTATTCACGATTTCACAGGACCATTATAAGGAATTGTGATTGTTCGTTCTGTTTATGGACCTTCCAAACCATTGTGATGTGCTTATATGCTATGAAATGTTAGTAAGATTGATGCATGCATGAATTATATTTGTTCATGAGTTGTTTGATAAAGGGAAAATTTTTTTGAAACAAGTACTTAATGATTTTTCAAGCAAGATTACTATGGTTTCGAAATTGTGAAATTCAATGAGTTTTGAAAAAGGGTTCCGCTTATTTCTTAATTATAAACCTATTACCCATGAGCTTTGAGCTCACCCCTCCCAATTCTGTCCTATTCAGGTGATGAGCAAGAGCTTATGTAAGTTAAGAGTCAAGGCAACACTCCAGTCTGCATATTTTCTTTTGTATTCTTAAGTTAGATTTTTGAGAACTCAAGGCTTTAGCCACATTTCAAGCTTTACTAGTTCAAGTGGATTGATGCATTATAGCTTGTAATGTTATTAAAGCTTTGTAAAGACTTCTGCGAATTGATATGAATGAAATATATGTATGTTCTGCCCATGATTATGACCACTGTTAAGTTTTCACGTTGCATGTGTTGATCAAATGAGTTGGAGGTTTAAGGAAGCAGTGGATGTTTATGTTTTGTGTAATTTGTTTCTGGAATGGAATGAATGAGGGTGGTTGAAAAGATTTAAGTCAGCATTAAGTAAGGGAGATGGTAAGAAGGAAACACAGAAGAAATTCATCGTCTGTGATGACGTCACACATAGATGCAAATGAAAGATAGACACAAGAAACATAGACGCGAGGAACACAAACGACACGTCATAACACAGACGCAAGGAATCGTCTGTGATGACATGTCATAAGGCAGACGATAGAAAGACAGGCGCTAGAAAGGCAGACGATAAAACACAAACGATAGGAGGTCAACCCAGACGATAAAAGTCAACCACAGATGATAGAACACAGACGCTAAAACACAGACGATAGGTGGTCAACCCAGACGATAAAAGTCAACTACAAACGATAGAACCCAGACGATATAACACAGACAATAAAACACAGACGATAGGGGGTCAACCACAGACGATAGGTGGTCAACCCAAACAATAAAAGTCAACTACAGACGATAGAACCTAGACGATAGAATACAGACCATAAGTAAACACAGACGATGGGCCAACCATGGACGATACAAGAAGAAGTTAAGTCAGTATGATTGAACAATCACTTAGTTGGAATTAAACACAGAATTCACTAATCAAGTATTAATAAGTGATTATCAAGGATCAAGAAGCAGTTAGAGACTTAGGCTTTAAGTACAAGTCAAGGGTCAAAATGTTGAAGAGATTAAGATGAAAATCTGCCATGATCAAGGATTGTCCGGTGTGGGCACTCCACTCTTGTGGGGTGCGTGTCCAGATGTCACTCAGGACGGAGGACACGCGTTCGTAGGGGTAGGGTCTCAGCACTCTTTACCTCCCTATATTAGGTTTCTTATTAACTTCTCTAATATTTTGATCAGGCACTTACTGAGGAATTTGTGAAAGGACTAGTATATAAGAAGTGAATTCAGTACTAAACATATTAATAGCACTCTACCAAATTAAGATAGATCTTAGTTACACTAATTTTTAAGTCACTTTTAAATCTTCTTTATAAGAAGTAAACACTCCCTAAATTGAAGTAGTTGACTAATTATCCAAATCAATATCAATGGGCAGTAAAGAAAGCATAATGCATTACAAAAATATCAATGTATGGGATTTTTACCTCAATCGATGATTAAACCAGTACCTCGAACTAGTAAAAAACAAAACCAATGATTATCCATACAATCAAACCAGAAATAAAAACCTATACAATCAAAGCCGTACATAAAACCCAATAAAAAACAAAACCCCACCCAACGATGTCGTAAAAAACAATCAAAGATGGACCACTTACCTCAACCAATGATTAAATAAAGATGACAACAACGGCATGCGACGGAAGAAGACGGATGTAGAGAAGGGCAGATAGTGAGGAAATCAAAGCACGCATGATGGATGACGGAAAGTCACGGACGAGATATGATGACAGTGAACCAGTGATGGTGACAGAGTATAAAATGAGAAAAGAGCGGAGAAAATGAGGATGGACCAGGGCGGTGGGGTTCGTGGGTAGGTTTAATGTTTAATGAAAATGAAGTCATTTTTGTTTTATTAAAAACGTTGAAGCTGAAGCTAATGACAACGTTTAAATTTTAATTTTACCGATGAAATAGTTATTCTGTCGGTAAATCACCGATGGAATCCAGTCCTGTCAATACATCCCGACACTTATTTATGCCGCCAAGCATTCTCGCCTAATTTACCGACAGTTATTGTTCTTCCGTCGCTATATTCTGTCGGAAAAATTGCCGATATAATTTTCCTCCACCTTTACTGACAATATTTTGTCCATCGCAAAATGTAATTTTTTTCGTCAATGTTATCGATAGAAATTGATTTTCCGTCGCTAATTGACTACGGTATTTTTACTGTCGGTAATTTGTAATTTTCTTGTAGTGTTTTTTACTACAAAATATGTTTAAGCATTGGTAGGCTACACATTAGCATATATTTGAAATATATATAGGTGAAGACACCAATCTTTATGCTTCGATTGATAGCTATATTTCTTTGGTGATGCAACAGCAACTAGAGAAGACTTGCATATTATTGACATGGACATTTTCAATATGACACTATGCCAGAGAGGGAATAAGATCTATAAAAGTGTTTTTCATCCATGTAAATTAAATTCAAGTATGAAGTATCTATAGAAGTTCCTTGGAATCAATAATTGACTCAGTGCAAGTATATTGGTTATCTTTGCATTTTCTGTAAGTTTTTGACTGTTAGTTTCTACTGTATGTACTGATTTTGCTCTGGGCTCACTTGCCCCACCCTTCATCTTCATGTATCGCCAAACAATAGTAGTATAATAATTTCTTTTACTGTGAACATTTTTTAGAGCTGAAGTGTTTGGCCCATTACTGGTTTTATGCTGACCCTTTTTGATATAAACCTATTTTGAGTGGTGCGTATAATTGTACACTAGTTTATACTATAATTGTTAAACACATTAGAAACATTATAATCATTAATTGGCCTATCAAATGTATGCTTGTACAATATGTGATAATACATCCGTTACATATGTAGAGTCATTAACAGATACACTTCTTAGATCTCCTTGTGTGACCTGTGGCCAATTCAAGAAAAGATCGATTTTGGTGCTGCAACAATACTTGAATTTGCATGGATGAAAACTTTAGTAACCGAGCTGCCTAAGGAACATAAAATGGACAAACAAATAAATACATTACGTCATAGCATACATTAAATAAATGCATTGAAATTATTATGTGTATGTATGTAGAAACTAAGTTATTTCTTATAAGATATGTATGCTATACATTATTAAAATTGAAAATTTTGAGATCATTATAAGTTACAAATTAATAAATTTGATAAATAATGATATAATCTGTCTAAATTTATATATACGTAGTTAAAGTTGTATCACGTGTGAAAATTTAGTGAGACAGATCTATTTTAATTATATATATGTTAATTTAATTTTTTAAAATATTAGTGATATATTTTTAACTATCAAAACTTTATATTTTGGTTTGATTATCAATTTTAAGTTTAACGCACTTAAAAGGCTAAAATAACTCAATATTATTAACTTTTGTTTAACATTTGAATTTTTTCTCATTTATAATAAAAAATATGTTACATCAATTATGATTTTAGTCATAAGAATACATCTAAAAGACCAATAATTTTTTTCTAGACATATAAAGTAAAATACAATTAGAGTAATATAACAATATGTTCCTGATTAATATTTTGAATTTCTATAAAATATCTAAACCTTTTTTTGATATAATTAACATAATTCAATAGAAATAAATTTTATCGTGACTTGTATTTATTTGTATTATATTTTGGTGTACATTTAGATTGGGCTTATTTAGATAGTTCGGGGGTTGAATACCTAAGGGTTTCTTAGTAGGTTATTTGCTTTGTAATATATTATTTGTCTCTTGTACACTTTTAGGAATCATTTGATTCCATGTTATGATCTTGGATAATGAATGTACTAGAGGAGAAGATTTGACAGAGTGTAGGATATGCGCCCACTACAAGGATTCTTTGGGATGATTTGAAAGAGTATTTTTTGGTTAGAAACGCACCAAGAATTAACCAATTGAAAGGAGAAATTTCATCTCTCTAATAGCGAGGCATGAGTGCAACTGAATACTACACAATTCTCAAGGCTAAGTAGGATGAATTGGGAAGTTCCAAGAAGGTCTCGAGATGTACGTGTAGAGGATGCACGTGCGATGCCTCTAAGGAACTCACTCGAGAGAGAGAGGAGGAGAAACTACATCAACTTTTGTTTTGGTTGGAAAACTTGTCTTTTGGAATTGTTCGTTAAAAAATTCTAAACATGGATCCCCTCCCATCCATGAATAAAGCTTACGCTTTGGTTGTGAAACAAGAATGTCAATCCCAAGTGCATGTGAGCAAGATGATAAAGTCGAGGTGGTGGCTTTGGCCACTCAAACCAGAACAAAATTAAATTCTCATTCGAACAATTCCAAAGGACAAGGAGCAAAGGGTAATCAAGGCGAAAGGAAGTGCTACATTTGCAATCGAATAGGGCATATGGCTTCGAATAGTTTCAAAATGGTGAGGTATCCTAATTGGTGGACTGGACTTTATGGATATATGCTCAACCACCTAGTCCTACCCAATGCGATTTGGCAAAACCGAGGCCTTACCCAACAGTCCTCTTGTTCAAGGTTTGGAAACCAACATCAAGGAACAGGCTGGTCTACGAGCTTAGAGTTGAACCAATGGGCCTGAAACAAGACTCTATGTAGGGCTTCAGCCTTTCACACAATGGGGGAACAATCTAAAGGTAGTTCATGAGTGCCACATCATTTCGGTGACTAGATTCAAAAGTCATTACTTGCTCTCTTGGATTGAGAAAAAGGCGACAAAACTTTCCAGTAAGATGTGTAGTGACTTTTTGTGGATTCTAGATAGTGGTGATAAGTGTAAATTGTATCATATTTTAGGGCATAGTTTGATATGTGTTTAGCCATTAATTCGATCATTTAGTTTGTGTTTAGGTTAGAATTGTGTTAGTTTGTTAATTATTTATGTTTTAAGTGTTTTCGAGGTTAATACAAGCTTTTGAGCTTAAATATTATGTTTCTGATATACCTTGATGTGTTTGCTAGTGTTTCAAGGTCAACATCGAAGAATTGGGGAGTTTTGAAAGACAATTGGGCGAAAAAAACGACCCAAGATTATAATAGAAGGATTAGATTTGGGCCACGATCGTGGCCTACATCGGGCATACATGTAGTCTCTTAAGAACTTCATGTTTCGAGGGATTTTTTGGACCTTTCGAACCACGAAAAGATCCTAGGGTTACCCAAAACATAAAAGACTATTTAAAGAACATTAAGAGGAGCACAAAGGAGCTTTTTGCATCAGCCACACTTGAAAACCTAAAGAGAGAATACCGAGATAGAGAAAGAAGAATAAGGAAGAGGAAGAAGAGGAAGACGAAGCTGACTCGACGTGCTTCTCGAATTAGGAGATTTTCTGATGTCGCTGCCTTCTATCGTCTATTCTGAGTCATTATTTCCGTTTTGTATCGATTTTATTTATGTATAAAATTGAGATGGATAGTATGATGATAGAATTTGAAATATTGATGATGTTCTAAACTCTCCTTCGGGATTTTATTTTGATTTAATGATAATTTAGTCGATTGTGCTTATTGCAAGAATGTCATGATTTGATTGTGTTCTTGCGTAATTCTATAATAAATTGAAAGGGTGAACTGAATAAAAAATGATTAAATATGATTAATGAGAGTTAGGAAATTTAATAGAAATCATGACAAATCATATTGGTAATTGTGTGGAGAGAGATCTCGTGTGACATTCTGATAGTTTATTAGAGTGGTTAAGATCTAATTAGGGTTTTGGATAATTTGTGAATTGAGAGATTGGAAATTTCACAATCTAATTAGGGTTTATAATTTAGGGTTTAATGATTATAACTCGAGAGAGAGTAATCAGCCCTAGGATAGTCTAGAACTGACACTCCATTGACACATAATTGGCTAGGTTAGCATTAATGATAAGTAAAATCTCCTTTCTCATAAATTGGTAAATTACTTAGGTTGATTTCTATTGTGATTATATACTGCTCACTTGTTAATACTTTTGTGTTTAATTTATGATTTGATTGGTTGAACTCAATTCTTGTAATTAATTTCTGTTACATCTTTTATTTTCAGTTTTATTATTTTTCTGGCCGTAGATTTTAGGATTAGATTACTCTCCTTCTTTGTGGGATCAACACTTTTAGTACTACGCTGCAAACTATACGCTTACGAAATATTGAGGGTTTATAAGATTAAAACTTACCTCGATCAAGTTTTTGTCGCCGTTGCTGAGAAAGTGTTGAATTAGTTTAATTCCTGTAGTCTAAGATGTTTCACTATCTTTTATGATTGTGGTACCTAATCACAAAAAGGAAAAAATGTAGGAAGTTTGGGCGAAAAGTCGAAAACACATTGATTTGGACGTCTCAAGGCAGCGATGAAGAATCCAAAAAATTAGATATCAAAAAGAGATAAAAAGAATAATCATAGAGGATATATATTACAGGGAGCAAAGGACTCTTGCTGATTTCAATGAGGCCCAATTTAATTGGGGAAATCATCATCCTTATACGAAAACGTACACTTCAAGGTCGCAGAACCACCTAGATTTCAATTGGTCTAATAATGTAAGTACTCATAAGGGACATCAAAACCTATTAGGATTTCAGCAAGATGAGTCCAGTTCATGGGATTCCAAATTGGAAAAAATAATGGATAAACTAACAAACATGGAAGAGACCCAGAAGAGACTGGAAGACCAATTTGATTAAGTTATAGAAAATCATGTCTCTTTTATTTACAACCTAGAGATTCAAGTGAGACAACTTTCCCATAAATTTTGTAAGAGAAGTGTGGAAGACTCTCCTAGCAATATGGAATTACTTCAATGAGAGCAATATGAGGATATCATACTTAGAAGTGGGGAAAAGTAAGAAAAACTAGTGGGAAATCAAGATGAACTCCATCTTGTAGAAGTCCAAGAGATGAAGAAAAGAATAACAACCCCCCTATTATTCCCTAGATCTTGGTATACCATGCTTGAAAATTGAAAAAACTTAGGTAGGTGTCCATGAAGAGAACCTTATCATTTGGATTAGTGATGACTAAGTGACATTCAACATGAATGATGTATTAAAAAATCTGGAGGAGGGAGACTCGTTCAGAAAAATTGATGTGTTTAAATCTTTAAAGGAATGAGAGGACAAAGAACATTTGACAATAGACATCAAGTTTTAAAAAGCTATAGAAGTCTCTATTCAATAAGTTAAAGAAGAAGAGGAGATGAGGCCGAATGAGGAAAAACCAAGAAGAGAACAACTCACCCTCTTATTGAGCAAACTGCTGGATTCCATGAAAGATTCAGGGAGTTTTGTTACTAGTTTGCTCGAAAAAAGGACATTACTGAGCTTAATTGGTTTTCATAATTTTATCAATATTGTCCTTTTGATCATTTTGCAATTTGTAGCTTACTTACAAGCCACAAAATCGATGTTGAATGAAAAGGGTAAAGTTAAACTGCTCATAATTAATCCTGACTGAGTTTCCAATGATACAAGATTAAGCTAATGATCATAAATTAGCATGTTTAGTAGTTAGATTTAAATTGTTGTGTTTAGTTAGATTTGTTTTCAATTCTAAATAAAATTTTAATGATTTGAAATGATTTGCAATTACTAATTCTCTTACTCTCTTTAAGCAATTCTAAGATAAGACCATAATCTAGAGCGTTAGGTGGATTTGGTCTTAACACCTCACCATCATCACCTCCATCACCGCAAAATTTTGTTTCTAACCTTTTTCTTTTAAATTTAGTATTCATTTTTTATATTATTTTATGTTATTTCCTTCCATGTGTTTTTGTTTGTCTCCTTCTCACATTGAGGACAATGTGTTGCTTAAGTGCGGGGAGGGTTGTGTGTTTTGCTTTGAGTGTGAATTTTACATATTGTTATGTTAGTGTATTTAGGTAGCATAATGTGAATTGTGTGAATGTATCGATGGCTTAGATGGAACGAAATCGATTTAATTTTGAACATAATCTATTAGTTTGTGAAGAGTCATTAGCTCGCGAAATTAGTGATCTGGGTTCTTTGGCTAAAATATGTAAGTTAATTAGGATTCAGTGTTAGTTTATCACTCTACAAGTTGTCACATTCATTCATAATTTTAGTTCTTTTAACTAAGTAGCTTTGCTAGTATTTTTTCATGAAAACGAGTAGCTAAAGCAACATTAAAAAAAGAAAAAAGAACTAAAAATAAAATTTAAATAAATAACTATTCTGCTGACCTTCGGGTTATGAATTGAGCTAGTAGCTAGTTTAGAACGTGATCTAGCTAAGTAACCAGATTGACACGCACCACAAATGTGTAATCTAGCCAAGTAACTGGATTGACACGCATCATTAATGTTTGCCTTTGCATCAAAAGGCTATAATGACATTCTAACTAAGAAACTTACAAAAAACATGACTTAGTCGAGTAACTGGATTGACATTCATCACCAATGTTTGCCTCCGTGTAAAAAGACTAGGTCCATGTCCACAAAAAGTAATAAAAAAGAAAGTTTTCTAATAAAAACCTACCAAACTTGTAACTTTTCATGAAAACGTACTTAGGTTTAGTTACAAAGTTTGATTGACTAAATAATTATTAATATGGGTGTATAATTAATAGGGGTGACTAAACTTGACATTTAAGTTTTGATTAATATGTATATTTAGTCCAGAGTTCTTAGACGCAGATATTACATGTTAGTAATTTGGAACAACTTGAATGATTGTGTTTAGAGTTAAATTTGTTTCGTGAAGTTGAATCCATTGCTTTATTATTACATTGTGTACTTTGTGTTTTTGTGTTGTTTGTTGTTTTGTTTGCTTGAGTACAAGCGAACATTTAAGTGTGGGGATGTTGATAAGTGTAAATTGCATCATGTTTTAGGGTATAGTTTGATATTTGTTTAGCCGTTAATTCGCTCATTTAGTACGTGTTTAGGTTAGAATTTTGTTAGTTTATTAATTATTTGTGTTTTAAGTGTTTTATAGGTTAGTACAAGCTTTTAAGCTTACATATTATATTTTTGAAGTACCTTGATGTGTTTGCTAGTGTTTTTGGGTCAATATCGAAAAATAGAGGAGTTTTGGAAGACATTAAGGCCAAAACAATGGCCCACGATCAAGACAGAAGGCTCAGATATGGGCCATAGTTATGGCCTGCAACGGGCAGACATGCAGTCACTTACAAACTTCACGTTTTGAGAGACTTGTTGGACCTTCCAAACCCTAGAAAGACCCTAGAGTTACCCAAAACATAAAAGACTTAAAGAACATTAAGAGGAGCACAAAGGAGCTTTTTGCATTAGCCACACTTGAAACCCTAAAGAGAGAATATCGAGAGAGAGAAGGAAGAAGAAGGAAGAGGAAGATGAAGCTAATTCGAAGTGTCTCCCGAATCAGGAGATTTACCGACGTCACTGCCTTCTATCGTCTATTCTAAGCCATTATTTCCTTTTTGTTTCGATTTTATTTATGTATAGAATTGAGATGGATAGTATGATGATAGGATTTGGAATATTGATGTTTTTCTAAACTCTCCTTCAGGATTTTATTTTGATTTAACATTATCCGAGTTGATTTTATGTTATTTGAATTGGGTATTGTGATTTGTTACGTTTCTTACATAATTTGGTAATAAACTAAGAAAGTGAACTAAATAAAAAATAATTCGATCAGATTAATGAGAGTTAGACGATTTAATAGAACCCATAACTAATCAGAACGGTAATTGTGCAGAGATGTAAGACCCGATAGTTTATTAGAGTGCTTTAGATCTAATTAGGATTGTGAGTTTTTTGTTAATTGAGATATTACAATTTTAATAATCCAGTTAAGGTTTATAAATTAGGTTTTAATGGTTATAACTCGAGAGAGAGCGATCGGCCTTAAGATCATCTAGAACTGACACCCCATTAACACATAGTCAACTAGGTTAACGTTAATGATAGGTAAAATCCCCTTTCTCATAACTTGGTTAATTTCTCTTAATTGATTTCCATTATGCTTTTGCATTGCTAAAAACTTCATTTCTTTTTGTGTTAATTTCTAGATTATAACTCTTGCCAATCAATTTATCGAATTTACTTTTCTTATGAACTTTATTTTCATTATTTTAATTTCCTTAGATTAGTCCCCCTCCTTGTGGGATCGACACCTCTGATATTACAGTCGCAACCTATGCATTTGTGGTATTTGAGGGCTTATAAATTTTAAACCTCGAACGATACAATCACTAAATCATTTATCTTTTATGGATGATTTAATTTTGATGTGTGGAGTGTTTCTGTATTACTTAAATATAATGATGATGATTCTCGAGGAGTTCAGAACGATGTCAAGTTTGAATATTAATTTATTTAAAAGTTATATTTATGTTTCTTCAAATATGCAGAATGCAAAGGAGTTAAGCATATTGACAAAACTTCATATTCATGTTCCTCTATTTAGATATCTAGTATCCCGATTACCATGAACAAACAAAAATATAGGGATTGCTTGCCTTTAGTCAAAATGCACAGAACCATGATAATTGCTTGGAAAAATAGGTGGTTATAATTTGCTCGTAGATGTTAGTTGACATCCATGATATTAAGGAATGTTAGTACGCATTGGAGTGCTCATTTGGTGCTACGAACGAAGTTTGTGAAGGAGATTGAGAGGTATATCAAGCAGTTCCTATGGGAAAATTGGAAACTCAAAAGGGGCTAAGATGAAATGGGATGAATTGTGTCTCTCTAAGGAGGGGGAGTTTAAGGATTACATCGCTTATGTCTATGCAGAAAGTAATTCTCACGACGAGGATATGGAGGATATTTAAAGATAAGGAGACCTTATGGTCTAAGTGGATTAACGACTACTACATGAAGGAGAAAAACTTCTTGCAATTAGATCAAACCAAAGAAAACTCATGGAGTTTTAAGCAAATGTTGAGACTGAGACATCAAACATACCACTCGATGAAGAAAATAATTGAAAATGGAGAATCAACGTGGTTTTGGTTTGATAACTGGGGTAAGTTAAGTTCGTTAATTAATAGGAATGCTCTTAGAAATTTGATAATCAACATTCCTATGCAAGTAAGAGTTAGCTCAATAATTCTCAATGGAAGCTAAAATTGCAACTTTAGAGGCGTTATTAGCTTGCATAACTTACTTCTTGCTTTTTCTTTAGTTGGTGAGGAGGAAAAAAATTATCTGAACGGATAACAACTCTAAGGAATTTACCAACAAATCATGCTATAAATTGTTCAAGGTGGCACAACTTAGGGTAATTTGGTTTAAACTAGTCTGCCAGAATTCCTAATCATCTAAGGCAACATTCATTTGTTGGCTCGCTATGAAAAAGAGGATCAAAACGAAAGCCATATGGTATAAAAGTGCTCCAAATCTTGACACTATATACGATTTATGTGGAACGAAACATGAAACTTGAAGCCACACATTCTTCCAATGCAAGGTCTCACACGTTATTTAGAGTAAAATCTAGATTAGGTATATTGTTCCCAGGATGAATGGGGAAGCTCATTACAATAGACTACCAATATGATAATTAAGATGAGGCAAAATGGAGTAGCTCTTAAAATAGCTTTTTTGTTATTCAATTTATGCTATCTAGAAGGAGAGAAATAGAAGGCTATATATGAGCAAGGTGATGGACATGCAACAACTGGCTGAAGCTACTATGTTTTGGATAAGGGAAATCCTTTTAGTTAAAGAAAAGCATCACAATCTTAGTGCAAGCATAAGGATACACTAGAATGTACGATGAGCTGAGACATTAGGAAACGAAGACCCTTAGTATTTATTTACACTTCCTATACTAGTGCATTTTCATGAATTTTTCTTGAGAAACTAAGAAGTGTGGATGCCTTATTATGTGTCTAGCTTCTCTCTGCTATTAAGTTGTAATTAATGACTCATGCCATTGAGATGTATATTTTGTCAAGCTTAATTTGTGTTAATACAAATTTTTTTTTCAAAAAAACACTAAAATGCAATAGGATATTGTTCCTATCAAAGTATGATAGTATAATAAGTTTAAGCAATTCAATCATTAAGTTGAAGCAATTGTAATATTTGAACATTTCATTTGATTTTGAATTCATATTGTAATTTTAAGTTGTAACATATTCTTACTTTTAACTCTCTTCTTTATTTTAACTGTTTATGAATAGTTTTAATAAGTATTAATCCAACACAAATCTATTTGTTCTTACTATAAAGACTTGATCTTGACCTTTATTAATTATTACAAGTTATAAGTCAACATTTTTGCAAGCATTAGAAAGCAGCAAATGTTTTGGACTAAAAATTGTAATATCAACCCTACTATCTTTTTTGCAAATAGATATATCGATGATATGGAAGTACTACATTAGGTTGTAAAGTCTTATAATTATTGCATTGTATCCTAATATGGCATTTGAATTTTATCATAGTGTCAACTTTAACTTCACTAATTAGTCTTCTTAATTGCATATTAAAAAATCGGTAAAATACATAACATAGAAAAGGTTTTTGAGAGGTTCTTATCTGTCACTTAAATTTTGACTTTTTAATTCGTCTGTACTTGTTCCCTATCTTTTTTATTCTCCTGTGATAAGATAAAACTGATTACGCAATAAGTTTGTCTTTATAGTGAAAAATCTTAATCATTTAAATTTTAATAATTTATATTTGAGTACTATATGTGATTTATTAATTTAAAAATATTATTTATTTCTCAAAAGAACTTAATTTCTTACTTGTATTAGACTAAATTTGTAATCTAATATATAATGGAGATCTTATATTATTTTGGAGATTAATTTAAAGTTCTCAATATTTTGAATGATTAAACTACACTAGACAATATACAAATATAACTTTTAATATCTTGATGAAATTTGAGTAAACTTTTTAGTTAGAGTGAATGGAAAATGCATGGAATGAAGTTATGAATGGTATTTTTTTCTGTAAATTTCGTTAAGACTTATTTTTTTCTTATAATCAACCTATTGAAACTTTAAATTTCTTTAAAAAACAAAAGAAGTGAAAAGAAAAGAATAACAATTTTGTAATTATTTCTATTTTAATTGAAGTACAATATTTTAGTTATTTTAACCTTCAATTTATATTATCACCTTTTAAATTGTCTATTTTAATTTTAATTTTAAATAAAATTAAAGTTTTTTTAGTTCGATATTTTTCTTAATTTATATCTACTATTATTTCCTCAATATATTATAAAATTGAAGTATATTATTTTAGTTATTTTACTTTTCAATTTAATTTTTATTTAAAAATAAAGGTGCAAATCAGTCATTAACATTTTGTAAAAAGTTATTTAGTTCTTACCATCATTTACAATATCAATTATGAAACAGGTAACTCTAAAACATTATTGCTATTATTAGTTGTCCTTAATTAAACTATTAATCCATCTAGCGTGGCATACTAGTTTGACAAGGTAAATTTATCAAATACTGAACTTACTATATAATTTAAAATGGAATTAATTTTTTTTCTTTTTTTTTAAAATAAGTAACGTATTTATTCACAAAAAAGGTATAATTACAAAAGGAAATGATAATCATCTCCAACAATTGGAGTATGTACAAGTTGGCTACCTACAAGACCGATTAACAATACACGTATTGCCTATATTCTCATTAGTTGCTGAATACTTGTTAAGATGAAATGTTGTTGAAACTTTATCATAATAGTCATCCCCAGATGTACTTATTGTAACTCTCAAGTTTCCCGAATATCTTAGTGTTTCTCATCATCTATATGAAACGCATAAGCATTGAAAAACCAGCCTTAAACACCTTTAAATCCTCCTTGCTTTTCCATTTTAGCCCATTGATCCAATACATGTTCTGTAGCTTAAATAGACTAAGGTTCATATCCTGTAGCTTAAATAGACTGAGAAAATTTCTCCATAGCAGATTAGTGTGGCAGCACTTAAAGAATATATGATTAATATATTCCTCCTCATTGGTACATAAAAGATAGAATTTATCTGAGATCTGAAATTTTATCCTATCTCTAGTATTTAGTTTAAGTCGAGCTGCTAACCAAAGTATGAAAGAGTGTGACTGAGTTGTTCCAGAACTTCAGCATGTGAAAGGGGATAGTGATCAGTGGACCAAGCAACATCTGTTTACATGACTGAGTTGTAAACTTATAAGAGTTATGTAGCTCCCATCTAACTTCATCCTTATGTCTCAGATCAGGTGAATAATCAGGCATACAATCAAGTATTGGTCTGGTTCCTCTCCCTGCATGAAATGGCCAAAACCAACTATCATTGAGAACAAATATGTGTATTTTAGTTTTAACAGGGATTAACCTTGTTAGAGCTGAAAAATATTGAGTCTTGCATACCGGTCCAAGAGAATGCCAGTTGTCGAACCAGAAAGTTGCACCTTTGCCATCTTTAATGTAATGTTTGATGTGAGAATGCATAAAAGTTCTGGTACTTAATATTTGTTGAAAAGTGTAGGATTGAGTACTTTTTTAAGCTACAGACCAGATGCTTTGTTGTTTAATATGAAACATGTGCACCCATTTCACTCAGAGACTCTCCTTATCATAGCAAATCCTCCATAGCTTTTTAGCCAACAATACCTTGCTCATTCTACTAACTGAGTTGATAACTAATCCACCATATTCTTTGGGTGAACAAATAACACTCCATTTGACCTTGGAAGTTTTTTTACCTTTGAGATTTTGTCCATGCCATATGAAGTCCTGTATACTTCTGTCAATCTTTTTCAATACTCCTGCAGGTATTGCTAAGTATGCCAGCTAATAAATGTGTAGATAATACTTGTA
The DNA here is from genome assembly GCA_027576715.1 of Erythroxylum flavicans. Classification (NCBI taxonomy): domain Eukaryota; kingdom Viridiplantae; phylum Streptophyta; class Magnoliopsida; order Malpighiales; family Erythroxylaceae; genus Erythroxylum; species Erythroxylum flavicans. The sequence goes on from JANZXP010096031.1 coordinate 20,553, forward strand.
AAAATCAACAAATCTCACGATTACTCGATTCTCTTCTCTTCCACCAGATTTTCTTCTCATCCAATTCCTAAATTCCTAATCGTTCTCCCATCACCCAGTCACACTAATATTTAGCACTGGAGAGCTAAGACTTCCTGTGAACTTCTTCATTAATATTACTAGTTTTCATCTTATTTAATTTACTTTATAAGCTCCATAAAAAGGATTAGCTAGCTTGGTTTAGTTTTCTTGAATTTCCTAAGCTCTAGCTACAATTCCAGGAAGTTCAGGAGAATGTCTTCAGAAGGCGTCTCAAACTTGCCAATGCTATTGGAACTAATATCTTTAATGGAAGGATTAACAATTGGTTATTCAGTGCCTGGGTTATGTGTTCCAAGTTGTTTTCCGCAGGGTGGGATGAGATCTCATTTAATCAAATCACTTTATTGCTTCATATGCATTGCGCAGCTAGGCATAAGCTCGCCATTCATCCTTGTCAATTACTAGTGGAGATTCAACTAATTAAAGTTAACAAGTGTACTGCTACAGTTACTAAAGCAATATACAAACATACACGCGCACTAGTCAAGAGATTTTAGAATTTCAAAATTATGTTATTAAAATTTTATAAAATTACAAATTATAAAAAAATTCAGTGTAATATTTAAAGAAATCCATATCAATATTCGCTATGAATATGTTACGGTGTATCATTAGTGTTGGACCCCGACTCTTTTCTTACTGTTAAACATGTATTCAGTTCTTTTGAAGTTGAATTTGATTAATTTGTTGGTTAGGAATTAATTAGAATGTCTTTGGGTGTAGGAAATTTTTTTTTCTTTAGATTGATG
>JANZXP010096171.1:0-21334 GCA_027576715.1 Erythroxylum flavicans
TTCGACTATCATTTGACTTTAATACTTGTCATTCAGGGTTAGGTTCCTAATTCACCTTTTAGTGAAAATAAAATTTAAATTCACCTGAAAACATCATTCACACGAAATGAAATTTTATAGACATATGAAAAGAAAAGTTTGGGATTTTACAATTACCCTTCCTTACAAAAATTTGATCCTCAAAATTTAACCAAGCATACAATGACATGCTCAAAATAAATGGGGATAAAATGCACGCATTTTGTGCTTGGGCTCCCATGTAACTTCTTTTACTATGTTATTCCTCCCCAGCACTTTAACTAAAGCAATAATCTTATTACGTAGAACCTGGTCTCTGCGATCAAGAATTTGCACTAGTTCTTCTTCGAAAGTCAAATCCTCCTTTAAATTCATTGGTTGCTCTATGATTATATAAGATGGATCAGCTAGATATTTGTGAAGCATAGATATATGGAAGACATTGTGAAACCTCGCAAGTTCGTTTAATAATTCAATTGATATGTCACTGATCCAATCTTTACCGTAACTTCATAAAGTACTATATAACACGGGCTCAATTTACTGTGTTTCCTAAATCTCAATATGCCTTTCCAAGGGAAAATCTTAAGAAATACCTTATATCCATTTTCAAATGCAAGATCCCTACGGCAATTATCCGTATAGCTTTTCTATCTATCATGAGATCTTTAATCTATCCCAAATAATCTGAACTTTATCTATTGTCACCATCACAAGTTCAGGATCTATCAGTTTCCTTTCACTACCTCATCCTAATGTATTGGACTTATGCATTTTCTTCCATAAAGTGCCTCATAAGGGATCATGCCAATACCATCCTAATAACTGTTATTGTAGGCAAACTCTATTAGTGGTAGGTGTATGTCCCAACTCCCTTTGAACTCCATGACACAGGATCTAAGCATATCTTTAAGTGTCTGAATAGTTCTCTCTGATTGACCATCCGTCTAAGGGTAAAAGGTAGTGCTAAACTTTAAGCGTGTACCTAAGGCTTTTTGTAAGCTGGGCCAAAATCTTGATGTAAATCAGGTTATAATTTGAGACAATAGAAATTGGCGTGCCATGGAGTCTCACTATTTCTTCCACATAATGCTGGGTTAACTTGTTTAAGGGATAATCATTCCTAATTGGAAGGAAATGTGTCGACTTTGTTAACCTGTCCACAATCACCCATATAGCATTGTGCCCCTTCTCACCATAGAAGTCCTACAACAAAATCTATAGTAATCTTCTCCCACTTTTATTTTGGGATAGGGAGGGCTTGCATTAATCCCGTAGACTTCTGCTGTTTTGCTTTTACCTGCTCACAAGTTAGACACTTAGAAATGAAGTCTGCTATTTCCTTCTTTATTGCTCTCTACCAATAGTGCTCTTTGAGAGTGTGGTACATTTTTTTGCTACCTGGATGCATAGCGAAAGCTAACGAGTGAGCTTCCTCAAAGATCTCTTTCTTTAAATCTCCAATATCTGATACATATAATCGTGCCCCCTCATCACTATACCATCTTCCTTGACTATAAGATTTGTTTTCTGCCCAGACTCAATTTCAGTCTTCAACTTCATCAACTGTGGATCTTGTTTCTGTCCCTCTCTAATCTGATCCACTAAGATGGGAAGAACATGAAAGGTAGCAATTAATGCTACTGAATCTTTCATAATCAATTTCACTCTTAGAGACCTCATTTCCACTAGAAGTGAAAGATATATCGTCTTCAGTTGTGCTATCGAACTAGTAGGTCTCTTACTTAAGGCATCTACCACTACATTAACTTTTCCAGGATGGCACTCAATCGTACAATCATAATCTTTTATTAACTCCAACCACTGCCTCTACCTCATGTTCAGTTCCTTCTGAGTAAACAAATATTGCAAACTCTTATGATAAGTGAAAATCCTACAGGGAACACCATACAAATAATGCCTCTATATGGTCAAAGCAAAAACTATTGCTACCAATTCTCAATCATGGGTAAGGTAGTTATGTTCATGCTTCTTCAATTGCTTAGAAGTATAGGCTACAACCTTATCATTCTACATAAGTACACACCATAATCCCTGTCTCGAGGCATCACTACACACTAAAAATCCATCAGTCCCTGTTGGTAATGTGATTATAGGAGTTATTGTCATCCTTTCTTTCAATTTATCAAAACTTCATTGACAAGCATTTGACCCCTCAAATCTCTCCTGTTTTCGCTTCAAATTGGTCAGTGGACTTGCTACTCTGGAAAATCCCTTAACGAATTTCCTATAATAGCCTGCCAATCCAAGAAAACTCCTGACTTCCATCATAGTGGTAGGAGGTTTCCAATTAGTGACAACTTTAATATTTTGGGGATCCACGCTAAGTCCTTTAGCTGAGATGACATGGCCTAAGAAAGTAATCTTATCAAGTCAAAACTGACATTTACTGAACTTAGTGTATAACTAGTGCTCTCATAGGGATTGTAGTACAATCCGAAGGTGTTCTACATGATCCTCTTGACTTCTTGAGTACACTAATATGTCATCAATAAACATTATCATAGATTTATCTAGGTCCTCTCAAAACACCCTATTCATCAAATCCATAAAAGCAGCTGGTGCATTTGTTAATTCAAAGCGCATAAAAATTCATAATACCCGTACCTTGTCCTAAAGGAAGTTTCGGACCGTCTTTGCTATGGACTTTCAACTGATGATAGCCTAATCTTAGATCAATCTTTGAATACACCTTGGATCCCTGTAGTTGATCCAACAAATCATTAATCCTCGAGAGTGGATATTAGTCACGAACTGTCAATCTATTCAATTTTTTGTAGTCGATACACAACCTTAAACTCCCATCCTTCTTTTTCATGAATAAGATTGGAGCCCTTCATAGAGAAGTGCTGGGTCTCGCAAAACCCTTATTTAACAATTCCTCCATTTTCACTTTTAATTCCTTTAACTCTGCTGGAGCTATTATCTATACAGTAATTGAAATCGATTGGGTTTCTGGTGGTATATCTATCTTAAACTCTATTACCCTATCTAGGGATAATTCTAGAAGATACTTTGAAAATATGTCAAGAAACTCCTTGACCACTGAAATATCTCTAAATTGAATCTCATTATTATTCTGTTCAATCATATAAGCCATATATCCCTAGCATCTTTTATGGAGCATTCTATTAGCTACCATAGCAATTACCATACTAGTGGAAAGAACTTTTTGTAATCTATAAAATATCACCTCTGGTTTCCTTAATCGACTCAGCCTAACCTCCTTTTTAAAACAATCCACCACTACATGATGTGTGGATAACCAATCCATTTCGAGAATAACATCAAAATCTCAAATATCTAATATGATAAAGTTTGCTAGAAATTTCTTCCTTCCAATCAGTATTTTACTATTTACAAATACTCTTTAAGCAAAGTGTAAGTTCCCAACTATGATGGAAACTACTACCCAACGTCTAATGACTGAGGCTCAAAATCCATAGACATGAAAGAATGTGTAGCACCAGGATCTATTAAAGCATAAGCATCATGATAAAAAATAGTAATCATATTGGTGACTACCTCTAGTGTGGCATCGGCCTCCTGTTGAGTGACTGCAAAAAATTAGGCTTATGTACGAGGTCTACCTACCTGTCCTATAGGGGCTGCTCCCCTACCCCCGAAACCTCGACGAGATCTAGTAAAACTTGACCCTCTGGTCTGAGAACCTCAACCACCCTGTTTGTGACCCCTCTACTTATAGAGATGCTGAAGATCCAGCCACCGACTTCTCTGTAGTGACTGACTGCGGACAATCTCTGATGAAATGATCCTGCTGACCACAATGATAATAACCTGTCATATTCATCTAACACTCACTTAAATGTCTTTTTCCACAAGTAACACGCTCTGGCACTAGGATCTTACTATCACAGGAGTCTTTGGGCTTAGTGGATGACCAAAAAGAACCCTAGCTGGATGATCTGCCTCTACTAAACCTCCTGGCAATACTCCATCTTGACTTATTTTTCTTAACTGAACCTTAAAATGAACTAACTGGTGCATTGCGTTTATGTTCTGATCTTGAACTCTGAGTGATTGCTGTTGCATTTCTCTCTAATTTTATTGTAGCTTCAACTAATTCCCTGTGGTGTGTTAGTGAAGCCAATGATAGGTGAATCCATATTCTAGGACTCAAGCCTATAGCAAACCTTTTGCATTTCTGCTCTTCACTATCAGTAATAAATGAGAAACTTCTGACAAGTTCTGAAAATCTCTTCTTATAATTTGTCACTGATCTCGTACTTTACTTTAGATGGAAGAATTCCTCTACCCTTGCATCCCTATAAGTCTGTAGGTAGAATCTGTCTGTGAACTCTCTCTGAAATTTTGCCTAAGATACCGTATTTGGATGTCGTCTCTCAATGGCCTCCTACCAATCTTTAGCCTTGTCCTCGAGGAGGAAGGTGGAGAACACTCTGTTCACCTGACAACTCTGTATATCTTTATGACCCAATCTAACCATATGAGTGCACTCTCGGGATATCCACTCTTGTCAAAAGTCTTGGTGTCTAATTTATAGACGTGCTCAATTGAGCATCTAGAAGCTTCCATAATTTCATATAACTGTCGCATCGCTGTAGCAAGAATCTGAGCCATCTATTCCGCATTAAAACTCACTCCGACTAGTTTCACTAGGCCTGACGATTGGGACTGTGGTTGATTCACTTGCTGACTCTAAAATGTGGTCATTCTCCCATGCTAGAGGTGACTTAGGTGCAGGAGCAGTTGGAATGACTCTCTTGGGACATCTACGACCTCGTTTGTGCATCGTGCTATGTATTTAAGAAAAATGCAATGCGTAAAACTTTCAGTTTATGAAATCATATACATGTAAATCATAACATTTTATTAGTCACCTCACTTTTAAAATAAGGTAAAAACCTTAAATTACAAAGGAGGTAACCCATGCTTAAAAGTTGGGCTCTGATACTAACATTGATAGGCTCCTATCCTGTAATGACTAGGCCACTTGCCTGGCACGCCACAGTGGCTCTCCAGTTGATATCTGAGTCGGCTGGAAAGTTCCTATGAAGATAAGCCTATTGGCCTTGTTAAAGAAATGCTTCAATTCACAATAAGAAATGTAAACAATGGAGTTTTTTTTTCAGTTTATTAAAAATTTTGGCAACACAACGACTGTATTTTGATATCCCAAAAATTTTAAAGTCCTTGTAAAAGTTCAAAATACTTCTATTATCACATCAATTTCTCAACTCCAAATTGCGGACTTCAAATCCAGTCACATGCAATCTCAAATAGTTACATCAATAAACTTTGAAATTAAAACAACGTCATGAATTCCATTTAAAAACCTTTATACATACCTATTCTTTATACAAGTGTACTTTCCAAAACATGTACAAAGATATGCAGTAGTTCTTAAAAATTTGTACAAGGAAAAATAAAAATGCCTACACAGCGGCACTTGATGAAGTTGAATACTCGCAAGGTGGAGTCCCTGCTACTAAAGCCTCTGAACGTGCACCTGGGAGGTTTTATTTAAAAACAAAAAATCAAGGGTGAGCTAAACGAGCTCAGTGAGTGTTATTGGTTTCCAATAAAAAACATTTATACAACTATTAACCTCCATAAAAGAAAACAATTTCTTTTCGTTTCAAGTAATAATTAATGTTCTTATAAAGCACATTCTTTTCTTTTCATAAGATTAATGCATACGTAAAACAAAAAATATATATTTTTCTGAGATCAAGTTACAATTTTCTTGTAAAGTAAATAGTGATGGCAAACAATACTTTCATGAACTTTCTTTTTAAAACATAGCCTATCACTAATTTTCTTTTCCATATGGTACCCTTAGGTGTAAGGCCACAGAGCTGGTTTTACATCGCTTACCCGTGCCTAATTAACCTCTATATATCGCTTATTATGAAGTTATGTTTGCATCGTTTACTCATAACGATGCTAGCACTACTTATAAATCAGTGGTTACGGAGCTGGTTCTACATCACTTACTTATAACAGTGGTAGCATAATATATACACCACCCATGTTAGTGACAGACACCCCCCAAACAATGCCATGCATGTTAGGACATACTATGATTGATATAATCGTATGTATAAAGACCTAACGATGTACCATAGGCTAAATCACAATTAATACTTAAGCATGCCTCATTTCAATACTAATTCGAAACATATTCAAAATCCATTTCTATGCCAATTTAAAACATATGCAAATTTCAATTCAGTGCCAATTCAAAACATGTGTACACCTCATTAGTTTCCAAGTGTATCTAAAACTCAATTCAATGCTCAATCAAAGCATTTGTAAACCTCATGAAGGTTAACTTTTAAATTTAAGTAGTAGCACTAAAGGAATTATTCATAAACATACTTTTCATAGTAAGGTAAAATCCATCTTTACAAAATCAATTTAAAGATATACTCACTGTTTGTCATTTATTGTAAACTGTTGTGTTTGGCGCTTTTCCTTTATTAGTCCCGAGTCTACGGTGATCGAGAAAACTTTATGGTCTTACTCAGCTATAAGGGAGACCCTAAAGGGTTCCTAAAACCTGCTAAGTATATCTATAACTTACCACCTTGTCTTACAAATTTTATAACAAAGGGCTTAGCCAAAATCTTAGCATTTAGTAAGATTACAATTTTGTTTTCTTTTCATTCAACCATTGAACAACTTCTATGATTTATACATGATGTCTTCTTTCCATTTAAATAACGTACATAGTATATACCTATTATTTTCCTTACGTTGAACCATTGAACTATGTACAATATATATGTTGCCATTGAATAGCCATTAAGCCACATATATAGCATCTACATGCTGCTAATCAATACCCATTGAATAACATTTATAAGACAAAGATATACATGATCTTTTCCTCTCTATTTACCATGTTATTTTTCTCTTCATTTAACCATGCCTCCACTTGTTCCTTAATTTTCACATATCAAACGTTCCAATTAGGTTCTTAAGTCTTCTAGAAGTTTGTTCCCCTATACCTTTAGTTTCCATATCATCTAATATCATGCCATTTCACTTTTTAAATTATGAAACACGTACCAAATTCACAAGTTGCTTCAACATAGAGACAGTATCAGGTTGCTATAATCAATATGAAATTTCAATATCATTCAGCTAGAATTAGGTCTATCTAGATATTTTTAGTACTATGTATTAGGTTTCATTTGCAGCTAGAATCACCTAATTTGGACTTTTGTAGACTAAGTTATGGTCAAAACTCTAGGACTGTTCAAGGAAACCAAGAATCCTAATACAAAATTTCACTAAACATAGTTAGAAAAACTTACCACTTTCTTCAAATCATGCTCAAACATTCATGCAATTCATAAGAAAATTCATGTTTCTAGCTTAAGCATTCAGGTGACCTGCTAAAGAGGATGGAAAAAAGTGGTTCAACATACCTAAAATCAGATGGTAACGTCCTACCAATCTTTTCCCTGCATGTAGTTAGCGTTGATGAAGGCATTGTCCATAGTTGGAGGCTTAAACAACATGTTGAATTTATTTCCCAAAGGTAGTAACTTGGAAGACCTATGCATGAAAGGAGTGGCTTCAATTAATTAACATCAATTCTGGTCCAAGGAATAAGTGAAGCGGCGGTGGAATGAAGTTGCAGCAGCTCCTCCATCATCTTGTATAAGCTACACGTTGTTGGAAGCTGTCCAACACGTTGCTAGCTTAATTTCCAATAGCTGTCCATTGTATTATCTCTTCCTATCTTGTTTAATTAAGCTATTAATTTCTTATATGATCCACGACAATGCTTGTCTCCCATATATAACAAATTGTTTTCATTTTGTCTCACCAAAATGATACATCTCCATACCATAAATTGGTTTCTTATGTCATGAATTTTATGTCCTTCACATCTACTCCTTCATAAACATGACAACATAAGATTTTCATGCATTTTTGTTCCATAATAATGAGAACTTATTCATGTATGTGACAGTTACCACTTAAGGTTCATTCACATGTACATGTATTATTTCTTGTCCAAAATAATTAAATGGCTTAAGAAAAATCTGTCCAATTTTGATAGAAATATCGGGTCCACTTAATAACATATTACACCTAAATATATCAACATATAAGTTAGATTGATTTACTTTAAGTATTCTTAACTATGACTGATTCTTATATTCTTACGTTTCAACCTAAGAATACTTCAAATTTACTCCATAATAATTTAAATCAAGGTCAATCTTGATCTATCATAAATCCATCTTATTGAATTTATTTTTGGTCCATTTTCATACCAGTTAACTCCAATATTTTTTGACTATCATTTGACTTTAATACTTGCCATTAAGGGTTGGGTTCCTAATTCACCTTTTAGCGAAAATAAAATTTACATTCACCCAAAAACATCATTCTCACGAAATGAAATTTTATAGACACGTGAAAAGAGAAGTTTGGGGTTTTACAAAACCGAAGAGGAGTTTATTCCTTTTCTTTTACATTTTTTGTTTTATATTTTTGTTGAATTTTTTCTTTCTTACATTTAATGTTACATTAGGTGATTTCTTCTATTTCTTTGTGCTTCTTATGGTTTGTGGTTTAAAAGTCTAACTTTAAATTATGGATAAGAGATTTTGCATTCATCATAGCTTATGGTATCTATATATGATTAGATATTAATTTTGCACTTGATGCTTTATTAAGCGTACTTCTTACTTCACTGATTTTGATGCTTTTGAATTACATGATCCAAATACAATCTTGAAAGGCCTTTTGATTTGTGTTATGCATGTGAACCTTTAGTGGTGGAGAATTAAAAAAATTCAAAGTCGTGGATTGTCTTAACTATAGAAGGTGTTTGAGTCTACTTACAGATTGTTGTCTTTTTAAAAATAACTTGTTAAGTCTACTTTTAGATTGCTCAAATTTTGAAGGGAATGATTGTTGATTAATCATAAATAAAACATTGAATTTTCAATTCTTGTTGTGGGAAAGTTATTCCTCCTTTCTTATGACTACCTATTCTTAGTAAATATGGTTAAAGAGGAAGTGTTTTAATTTTGATCTTTAGTTTTGCTTGAGGATGGTCAAAAGTTAAGTATGGGGGAACTTGATAAGTGCTTAATTGATTATTTATTTATTCCCAAATTCTTAATGATTATTGTTTATTTTGCATTTAATATACTTATTTTGGTTTATAATTTGGTTTAGGTACAAGTTGGAGTTTCATAATCAAAATAAACTAAATTTGTTTTATTGTTGTTTGATCTTATTTGCCTTTATGGATAAAAAGGAGATGAGTTAGGGTAAAATTGGGACAGAAAATAGAAGAATTAGAGTTATTTTGGAGGAACACACCAGTGCGAAGAACTACATGCTCATGTAAGTGACCTACACGATTGTGTGAGAGACTGTATAAATGATTGTAAATGGGTATAACTTCAAAGTTGCTATTTTATTCGTGTGAAAATGTACACTCATGTTCATTTATATTACCCGTGTAACTCTTTAAAACCATATGTCATCATAATTTTTGAAGAATTAAAGCTAGCTTAAGGGACATAATCACGTACATAGCTGTGTGGCTAACCATGTCCACTCTAGAAACTATAATTATGAAGTATAAAAGGTAATCCACGGGGCCAATCAAAAGGGGATGTGTAGGAGGGACATCCATACATGCCTATTCTTCTCTTTGGACCTATTATTTGAAGAGCTATGAGTGGCTAATTTTCTTCCTTCCAATTTAAAGGGATATCAAAGCCTAATCACTTGTTTGTGTATTAATGAATTCTAACAATGTTGTTCCTATCCCTCTTTTGAAATTTATTGTGTTATATTGTGTATAAAGTTTATGATCAATATATTAGATAGGGCCTACTAGATCATTCATATATAGATTTACTACCAAAATTATGATTATAATATATAATTATTGTCAATTTAATTCGTATATGGTAAACTAATGATTATGCATCATTAGGGATAACATATCATAAGTTAAATAATCCAATTTTGTGTGGTTATCGCTTATATTAGCCTTTTTTCCTGATTGTTGATGTTGTTATTGCATTAAATCTAGAGAGCTTATTTTAGGCTGTTCGATAGTTAGATCTAATTAAAGAATTTTTTTGATTAGTTACAATCTAAGGAACATTTTAGATTAATGGAGCTTATTGTTAATCCACGATTAATAATTTCAAAGAGAGGGATGGAAACAATGTTGCACTTAATTATAGATATTTATGGGAATGTTGAGATTGAACTGAGAATTGGGCTTAAATCTATTAATTACTCTTTTTGAATTTGATTTGTTTAACTTAGTTTAATTTTATTTGATTGCATTAATCAAATTCCTCCAAAGCCCCTATCTTATTACTTAGTCATGCACTCTTTGTAGATATGATCCTTTCTCACTGCTACTACAAATTTAGTTGTGTAGAGTTTGTTTTAATTTTTGGTGTTTTTAGTAACCATCATTTATAAATTACCCCATATGTATGATATCTAACTCCATATTAAACTTTTTCCTGAGCTAGTTTACTTAACCTACCTCACTTTTCCATGAGTCTAAATGAAAATGAGATATTAAAGAAAAAGGTAGAAAATTTAATTAACAAGGATCATATTAGGGAGAGTATGAGTCTATGCGATATTTTTACTTTACTTATGCTAAAGAAAAATGATAGTTGGAAGAAATGTATTGATAGTAGAATAATTAACAAAATCATTATTAGGTACAAGTCTCCTATCCTAAGATTAAATGATATGCTGGATCAATGAAGTAAGACAATTATTTTCTATAAAATTGACCTGAGGAGTAGTTATTACCAAATAATGATAAGGCCTAAGGATGAATGGAAAGCTTCATTCAGGACAAGAGATTGATTATATCAATGGTTAGTTATATCATTCAAGTTGACTACTACATTTAATACCTTCACACGCCTCATGAACTAAATGTTACTACTTTTCATAAGTAAATTTGTTATGGTTTATTCTAATGATATCCTTATCTATAACAAATCTATTGATGAGCATATTGCTATAACAAATCTATTGATGAGCATATTGAGCATCTTAAAAGGTATTTAAGATGTTAAAAGATACTAAATTATAATCTAATTTTAAAAAATGCATATTTATAACTAAAAATTTGTTATTTCTTGGGTACGTTGTAGGAGAAAATGGTGTTAAGATGGATGAAGATAAAATAAAAGATATTAGATAATGTTTAAGATAAAATAAAGCTGTTAGATAATGGTTTACACCTAAAAATATTAGGAATGTTAGAAGTTTTTATAAGTTAGTAACATTTAATAGGAGGCTTATAAAAAACTTTAGTAGCATTGTAGCTTTTATAAATGAGTGTTTGAAAAAGGGTAAATTTAAATTAGAGGAGGAATAAGAATAAAGTTTTACTCTTATTTTATTAAAAAAATCGTGTATCTCTTATGTTTTAGTCTTTCCTAATTTTGACAAATTATTTGAGATGGAACATAATGCTAGTGGAGTTGGAATTGAGGTTGTTTTGTCCCAAGAAAAGAGGTTAGTGGCTTATTTTAGTAAAAAATTTGGTGATGTTTGATAAAAATGGGCTACCTATGATAAAGAATTATATGCTACTATAAGGGTTATGAAAATATGATAATATTATTTGATTGCAAAGAACATTTTTCTCTATACTAATAATCGAACCTTGAAATACTTTATGAGATAAAAACTAGTTGAGAACAAAAATGAATGCTAGATAGTAAGCCTTCCTGTAAATTTTCTTATAAACTTATTCATAACGAGGAAAAAAGTAATATGGTAGCCAATGCATTGAGTAGAAGAGTGACTATGATTAAAGACCTTAAGTATGGAAATTAATGGGTTTAATCATTTAAAATAATGATATGTAGATGAACTGACTCCAAGGATGTATGACAAACATATTGTTTAAGAAATAACATAAGGATTATTATGTTTATGAAGGGTTCATTATGAAAGGTAATCAACTTTTCCTTCTGCATATTTCATTAAGGGAGAAGGTGATTAGAGATTTGCATGGTGGGGGTTTAATTAGTTAACTTGGTAAGGAAAAAAAACTCTTGAAGAGGTACATAAGAGGTTTATTGGCTTAAATTGACAAACGATGTGATTTATATTATTTTAAGGTGCCAAACTTGCCAATTTTACAAGTTACATACTTTTCATGCTAGTTTTTATATGACATTACTTATTCTTAATAATATTTAGGATGATCTTTTTATGAACTTTATATTGGAAATGCTAAGAATATAAAGAGGAATGAATTTCATTTTTGTTGTGGTTGACTTGTTTTTAAAGATGAAACATTCTCTATCTTATAAGAAGACAACAGATGCTATTTCAATTGCAAAATTATTCTTTAAAGAAGTGGTGAGACTCTATGATGTTCCAAAATCTATTACATTTGATTGTGATACTAAGTTCTTGAGTCACTTTTGAAGAAATTTATGGGGTATATTTGATTCTTTTCTTAAATATAATAGCACTACTCATCCATAAGCTAATGGATAAGTGAAAGTTGTGAATAGAACATTGGATAATTTGGTGAGATGCATATGTTGTTACAAGCCAAAGAATTGTGATTTTCTTATTACCTAAGTTGAATTTACCTACACCAACAACCATTCCATTGATCATTCTCCATTTTCTTGGTTTATAATAAAGTACCTAATCACACTCTTACTCTTGTTAAATTGTTTAAAGTTACTAATTTCAATGTGAAAGCTAAAAATTAGCCGAAGAGGCACAAGAAATTCAAGTGAAGGTGAAAGAGAAGTTTGAAAAGTCAATGCAAAATATAAGGCTAATAGTGACCAACATATAAGAGTTCAAGTATTTAAAGTTGGAGATGAGGTTATATTATTCTTGAAAAAGAACAGAATTGTTAGGGGACATCATAAATTGAAGTAAAGAAAATATAAACCATTCGAGATCACAAAAAAGATCGACGACAATGCTTATGTCTTTCAATTATCTTCGTAGATGGGTAATATCAATCCTACATTCAATATTATTGATATTTCACTTTATTTGCCTAATTGTAGGCTTAAATATACTAATTGTAGCTCAAAGTTGAGCTTTTTGCAAATGGAGGTGACTAATGATGAATCAAAAAGCAAAAAATCATGTTCAAAATGACTAAGTATTCATGTCTAGAGTCGTCACAATTCTATTTAGAGTAAACTTCATATTCTAGAGTTCTATTGTGAATAAATTTCATATTTTAAAATTTTATTTTGAGTAAAGTTCATTACAAAATGTTACTTTTCATTATAAATAGATGAAGAATGACAAAATTCGTTAATTTGATATGTTTTCTATTTTTAGATTAGAATAAAATTCTTATGTGTTGTGCTACTAATCTTTAAATATCTTTAACTAATCTTTTGATATATACAATTGATTATTTTGCTTTCTCAATTAGAATCTATATATATATATTATTGTTATTAGAATAAATGGATAGAACGGCACTATCAAAAATTATATAAGTGCAAAAGGAGAGAATATAATGATGATAGAAATTTAAGTTGTGAGTAGGGATGACAAAAAGAGCCCGACCTAGCTCAGTTTTAGCTTGGGGTAATCGGGCCACGGGCGGCCCAACTTTTTTGTCAAAAACGATGTTATTTTATAAAAACGATGTCAATTTTGACAAATTTTCTAAAAAAATATATAGTGGGCCAGTCAGCCAGTAGTCGGGCTAGGCCAAGTGCCATAATGACCTACAGTCAGGCTAGGTCACGAGCCATCAGCAGTCCCAGCCTGGTTCGGCCCGATTCATTAACATCTCTAGTTGTGAGGTGATGTCAGTCTCAATCTCCACAGAGCCATTGAATCGAAGAAGTGGAGAAATTATTAAGGTATGACGATGGGAAAATGGTGAATAGATAAAGTGGAAAATTGTGAAATATAAGGAAAAACTAATTTTGGAGGTGAAGGCTAATTCATAAATGACACTTAACTAACGTTAAAAGTTTATTAAAAATTTAAAAATGTTATGATTCTTTTTTTAATTCTAAAAGTTTAAAATTAAAATATTTTTTCAACATTTTTTGTTATAAAATATAAGATTTAAGCTTGAATCAGTTCAATTTAATTTCTGTACATTGCAAATTTTTGTAATATTTTCATGTCACATTATATGTGGGTCTATCGAAAATAACCTCCTTATTATTAGAAGTAGGGTTATGTAATATCAGATTTTCTCTGTCCTCACAATTTTGTGGGATTTTAAATGTGTTGATAACGACCAAAGAACAAATACCAATGTTCTATTGGAAATTAGCCACGAGAGAAGCTAATTTAGCTTAATGATTCTTCATGCGTTCCAAGGATTGTTGTATGAAAAATTGGAATTTTGAATGATAAAAGAATTTCTCACATTTAGAATACCCCTAGACTGGAATCCTATGAGTGATCAAACTGATCTTGAAAGAAATACAGTAAGGCAGAAAAGATACCAAGTAATGGAATCTGAAACACTTCGGACTTCCTGTAGATTTCATACACATAAATTTACAATGGAATCTGAACACTTCGGACTTCCTGTAGATTTCATACACATAAATTTACAAAGCTACAGTAGTCGCTGTCTCACACATCAACAATCATCCTCTAGATGAGATAGTACCACTAAAGGCCGATCAATCCTATGTATTAACAGGGACACCAATAAAGGCAGATCAATCCTATGTAATATCACGTAACGGGAACATCAATAAAGGTAGATCAATCCTATATACATCACATAACAGGGAATGGGACGACAATCTCTGTGGCGGAGCCTCGGTTGTTGTTGCCATCCGATCAAATTGTTTTCTTGATGAACTCTATGCAGTCAGCCACAGCTTCGATGTGGTGGGGATCGTCGGCAGCGTACTGGTAAGACCGCCGGATATGGGCAGGCGTCAAAGAACCACTGCTCTCTCCGTTGTGGGTCCTGGAGAGAGCAGAGAGCATCATCAGCCGAAACACGGCTTCCCTGAAACGTTCAAGGAGGGTCATCGGAGACAAGCGATTGGTGATCCTGAGGGTGCACGTGTGGTTGGCTTTGAGCCGAGGAATGCAGAGGTGAGTGGTCTTCATTCTTCTCGGTCTTTGTCTCTCCATTGATGTCTTGCAAATGTTGGAGGCTGTAGAGAGGCTTTATACGAGAATCTAACCAGACAAATGCGTCTCTCTAATTTTGTCCTGACTAGGTGTTTGATTATGACAAATTGGCTAGCTACCTCGTGTGGCTATCAGGCATATTGATTGAACTTGCACTACTTCGCGTCATTGATTCTTTTTAACTGACGCTTCACGAAGCCAGGAAATGTTATTTCTGTATCGAATGCCGTATCTCATCCAACTCCACCTTGCAGCCGATCACACAATTAGATATTATGATAGCGAGTAGAAAGGCCAACCATCTAGGGCCTGCTTTGGTGTATTTATATTTTATAAGATTATTATTAGCCAACGAATAACTAAAACAAATCATTTAATGTCAATGTCATGTGCTACCTTATTTCATTTATAATATGATCAAAACAGCACGTGGCAAGTAATATTCTTCTTTATATTTACGATGCAATATTGACGACGTAACATCCTAACTTGTATTTTTTCCTTTCTACATCTCTGAAATCTGAAGTTGTAGGTAAATCATCTAGTGCAATAATGCTTCTTAAATCACATTTTTCACATAAATTAATTAATGATTCACAAGTAAATAATGAATTTACTTTACGTGACACTTATATTAAGTCATAACAATCAATTTATTAATAATCTATTCTTTGTTTTTTGTCATGATTTCTTTATGGAATATTTAATAAATATTTCTCAATTAATGTATATAACTTTTAACATTTATATCATCGATTAACCTTACATATAATAGACTAATGTAACATAAATATAAAAGACAATTTATTCTCCTCAATTTTTAATCTCTGTATCTTTATCTTTAATATGGTATTACAATCCTAATGATCACCCACGGTTCTTATTCAACCCCCCAAATTTTCTTATTTACTTTGTGCTAAACTAGCTTTTAGGGCCGTTCCTGACATTTTATAGGTCCGAGACAAAGTAAAAGAAAGGACTTTAATGAATCGATAATATTTAAATATATTAATCTCAAAAGTATATTTTATTGTCCAACATATCCTTCTCAATTTGTAAAATAGTCAAACCATTCAATCTTTCTTGTGACATTGAAGACCTCAAGTAAGTTTTCAACAATTTAACTTTGAAAAACTTCTCTCAACTAATGCTATAGTCATAGGTATAATCAGTAAGAGACTATAAGCAGTTGAAACATTTAGATAATAATCTACAACTTTAACAAATTTAAGAATTTCAATTGCTAACATTGATTCATTTAATAAAGTCATTTGCAACACTTTTAATTTAGAAAAAATAATTCAAATCCAAATCCAAATCTGACACATTATCATAAGAAAAAGTAGTTATAAAATTAGTGTACTATTTTCTTAGTTCATTATCAACCAACGATCTCAACTTCTTTGAATCAAATAAGAACTCAAAAATACTTTCAGATGTCAATAATTGCTCAAATATATTCTTCAACGAAGCAATTGCTATATCCATAATAACTAGAAAGTAACTAACTCTAATAGAATCCCCAGTTGATTGTATTTCTTTATTATGATCATTTTTGTAATTGTCTTTTCCTAATAATACGAAGTTTAATTGTAAGTGTAGGCCTTACATTCATTTCATGTGCAAGGCTTTTGACAATATTCATACTATAAATAAACCTTTCGTTTCTATATTTCTCAAAAAATGTCATCACTCCTTCTAATTGCATCATGTTAGCATCGATATAGATATATTTAAACTGCAACTTTTTATTAACCATGTTAATATCAAATAAAATATCATACCAAATACCTATACCAAGTAAAAACTCAAAACTCTCAACTTCACTAACCAAACTTTCCATTTCACCCTTTGACTTGACGTCATATCTAGATATAGATAATTCCACCAAAGCCAATCTTATATGAGGAGCTTAAATTATAGAACTTATTATTCTCATCCAGAAAGTATTGAACAGTGACTTTATAGTTAAGCCTGGAACATTATCAAGTAAAACCTCCCACCTTTTAGGAGAATTTAAAAATAATTCATTATAAAACTCCAAAAAAAGAAACAACTTTAATACAAGAACGCGCCATATCTTTAAGAGTAAGATTAAGACTGTGACAAGCACATGACATACATAATGCTCTTCTATTTATTTTAAGTAATTGCTTTTGAACTCTTTAATGCTTTCCCTTCATATTATATCCATTTTCATAATCTTTAACCCTCACATCATGGACATTAAGATCAAGATACTTAAATGTATTTGATAATTCATTAAAAATTCCTAATCTATACGTGTCATCTACCTTCAAAAACTCTAAAAAGTACTCCTTTATTTTTATTTTGTTGCTTGACATATTCACATATCATATTTCCATACTCATTTATTTTTTTTGGTTCACTTATGGCATACAATCAAGAATTATAGAAAAGTATTTCACCTCTTTAATGATCTTTATAATAAAACTTCTAACATTATGGCCAAGAGAGAAATCAACTCAATTTAAATTTTATAAGCAAGATAATGATGATGAATTTCATGATTTTGAATGCACCTAACATGATCTTGCATTATCACATCAAATTCAACAATCATCTCAATCAATCCAAAAAATTATCATTACTATCTTGGTAAAATTTCTCATTAGATCCTCAAAAAGCTAAATTATATTTAGTAAGATATTTTACAACAGAAACTATTCTTACCAAAACTTATCTCCGATGTTCCTTCTCTTTTACAATTTATTGTTACAAATCTTTATTGATTGTTTAATTTTTGCTTAATCTTACTATAATTCTTTCTAAGTCATTCTGTTAGTCATATTCTCAACAGTATTCTTATCTTCTTCGAGTCTCTTGCTAAGATGCTTCCGATCTCTAAATCCATCATTTGCTAATGCATTTTGTTTGCTATTAGATTTGAACAAATTACAACAAAAATATACTTTATCCACATATTTAGAGTAAACCAAGCATTTCTTGTCGCTAATCTCTCTGTAACTTAATTTTCTAGAATAATAAAAATATGAAAAATACCAAGAAATATTGTCTAAAGGAAACACAAGATTCAATTCTCTTATAGGCCCTTTTTCAAATAAAATATCCCTTGCTTTATTGTTAAGATTATCCTAATTTCTATGATCATAAATATCCAATAAAAGGACTGATTACTCATTGGCTTTTAAATTTTCTAAATTGGATACATTTGGTACATAATCATGCTCACTCAAAATATTAAGATCCTCATGAATATAAATCTCATCATTTAAATTTTCATTAGAATGTTCAAAATTACATTTACCTAATTCCTCAAAATTTTTGCTTGAGAAGCTGCCTCTTTTAATAAATTTATCAATTGCTCCTTTTCAAGATTCTATTAGTTGTTCTACTCATTTTCCTTTTTTTTTCCTTTTTTTTCTTCTAAACAAATGCTTTTCAGGCAATATCATATAAAACAATTATCACAGATGGACTAGGAAAAGAATAAAAGTACTTGTATAGAACTGGAAGAAGTAGCCAAGTGCAACAGAATAACAATAACTCAACCATATACCACAAAGATGTATTAATGGTATTATATATATGCGACAGAGGAAAAACGACAAATAGAAAAATTTTAATATCCTATATTAAAAATTAAAAATCAAAGAGCAAACTTATGATAAAAGCTATCATATTCAAAAATCTAATTTTATTTTTTAAGTATTTCTAAAACATCAAAAACTAACAATGATCCACTTTCTACGAAAGACAACGGAAGTTAACAACAATATCCACATTATAGAAGCATTGAAATTAGATTTCATCAATAATACACAAAGTTAATTTTATACATACAAAATTAGTCAAAATGTTAATTATAACTTAATAAATGAAGGATAAATTGCAATTGATAAAGGAAATAAGGGATAAAAATTATTAACTATGATATATGTAAAATGAAATAGAGATAAATTGCTCAGATAAATTTCAATTGGAATTGAAATTATAACCATAATTGTAATTAAAAATACCATCTATTATCAAATTGTCAATTTAATTTAACCAGACAAATTACAATTGAAGAAGGAAATGAAAGAGAGATAAAATTTACCCAAAATTTAATTTGAGTTTTAATTCAAAAATAGAAAGTTCTACCAAAATTGGAAAATCTATCATATTCATAATCAAATTTTAATTGTTTTACCTAGTCTGTAGATTAAAAGATTTACTAAGAAAATAAAAAATTCAAAGATAAAAATTAAAAAAATTGAGTTGAGATTTGAGAGAGAAAATGGGGAGTGTTTCTTACCTAGATGGGAATGGTGTTGATGGAGTCAAGACCAAAGCAAAATTCTTAAATTTAAAGGCATAAGGCAACAATCTCATTGCTAATGAAGTAATTAGGAGTCAATTAACTGAATTTGGAGCTATTGATCTTTGATTTGGAAATCAAAAAGTGATGTTTGATTTTGGAAAAATGAGAATCCCAACCTCCACTAATGGAAGCCGTGAATCTGTCAAGATTTTTCTATCTCTCTTTCCCTTTTTCTCTCTCTCCTTCTGTCTCTCTGTTGATATTTGATAAATGGTGACTAGCATGGTGATAATTGAGGATGACTAAGCTTTCACTTAGTAGGTCCCTATAAGCCTAGATCATGGGTAAGTGCCCTTCTTGCCCTTTCTCAAAGCTAGGACTACTAGCATCTCATTATTTCAATTGTGATTCAAATAAAAAATGTCATGATTATGATTGAATTTATTATAACTTTTCCTCTAAGTATTTCCATTAACATAACCATATTGATTCCTCACAAGTTATCCAAGACACAAAAATATTTCATATGGTACTCCCAAATGACAAGCATATTCTTTTGATATGATTTAATAAGGTTTGTCATCAAAACTCGTCTTACCTATCACTCAATTATTTAGAAATCAAGATATGGACTTGTCAAGATCAACTTGTCTTACTTACAATTTAAATTGCATATCTTCCGTGCAAAACTTCAATAAAAGTTTGGATCAAACTTACAATAACCTATACAAAGAATCTAACACAAGAATGATTAGTGATAAGTATGAATTTATTGATTCTAGGGTACTTTGGGATTGGACTTAAGGATCTAATGCTTAGATTATTGATGGTTCTTTAAGAAATCCTCCCAAAGACCTAAAAATGAGTGTAAAAAACTTTTTGGTATGGAGGCTTTGCCAAAGAAGTGCGTTAAAGAGAGGAATATGATATTTAGAGAGATAAGATAATAAGTCAGAAGTGATTTTATTCTCAAAAACAATGATTGGTTTTATAATAACTTATGATTCTATAAAATTATGAAAAATTTCTTAATTTTATATAATGCTTAGACATTCTTGGCTTGATGAGTTTTATTATAGGCTTTAGCTATTTGGTGTAATTATATATATATCATTTGCCTCCTAATTTTTGACCTCAGATCGGCCTTGAGTTAAAATTATTTATTTTTTACAAGTTTATCCTAAAATTGGAAATATAGGATTTAACTTTATGATTTCTCCCAAGCTCTATGAATCGAGATTATTTTACCTCCTAAGCTCTAAGTCATCTTCATGCTAAGAAGATTTGTTGTTATACGATGACCTGTTACAGGGATTGGTTTATCCTCTTGAATTGTTCTTTTTCATGATAGGAAGGTTTGCTATCAAATAAACGTTAGAGTAGTGCTCTAAAGGCAATCACCTTTAGCAATTTTGTACAAACTTTATTTTGATTAATGAAGCAAATAGGTATTTTTTTCATTGATTTGATATTCATTTATATATATATGAATTGATATTGATCTTAAATCGAATTAATGAAGTCCACGATACAAAACATAGCATGAAGGAAATCTTGAAAAGATCATGATAATGAGATTCCTATCTTATGCAATTATATTAGTATCTAAGCAATCCCTATTTATAGGATTAATAAGACAGGACATTATTAATCTAGAAAGACTAGCACATATTATACTCCTTGATTTGATCAAGTAGTGGATCTCATAAACTGTAAGAATGAGATGTTTAGAGTTAATATGTGGATGCTTACTAAGACTAGTAAGTATATCGGATGACCTGCTATGAGATTATTATATGGATAATCTATTGAATGTCAATGATTAATCTCATCATAGCAATGGTGTAAATATCCTTAGACTTGAGGTATTCAAGGATATCTTGGATA